>CATQIS010000026.1:0-101119 GCA_958296335.1 Urtica urens
TTAAACTTACGTTTTAACAAGTTAAAGTTATGTTTTGACAAGTTAAATTATGTTTTTAACAAGTTAAACTTACATTATGACAAATTAGAGTAATGTTTTGACAAGTTAAAGTAGGGTTTTTACAAGTTAAAGTACGTTTTTTACAAGTTGAAGTACGTTTTTTACAAGTTGAAGTACGTTTTTACAAGTTAAAGTACATTTGTTAAAAGTTAATCGACATTTTTGGCAAGTTAAAGTACGTTTTTTACAAGTTAATGTATCTTTTTAAAAAGTTAAACT
Source organism: Urtica urens (assembly GCA_958296335.1). Taxonomy (NCBI): domain Eukaryota; kingdom Viridiplantae; phylum Streptophyta; class Magnoliopsida; order Rosales; family Urticaceae; genus Urtica; species Urtica urens. Next base: position 280 of record CATQIS010000026.1, read on the forward strand.
TACGTTTTGCCAAGTTAAAGTTATGTTTTGACAAGTGAAATTATGTTTTTAACAAGTTAAACTTACATTATGACAAATTAAAGTAATGTTTTGACAAGTTAAAGTAGGGTTTTTACAAGTTAAAGTACGTTTTTTACAAGTTGAAGTACGTTTTTACAAGTTAAAGTACATTTGTTACAAGTTAAATCACGTTTTTTACAAGTTAAAGTACGCTTTTTACAAGTTAAAGTACGTTTTTTACAAGTTAAAGTTATGTTTTAACAAGTTAAAGTTACATTTTGACACGTTAAAATACATTTTTTACAAGTTAAAGTACGTTTTTTACAAGTTGAAGTACGTGTTTTACAAGTTAAAGTTACGTTTTAACAACTTAAAGTTACGTTTTCACACATTAAAATTACATTTTGAGAAGTTAAAGTACGTGTTTTACAAGTTAAAGTACGTTTTTTACTAGTTAATGTATGTTTTTAAAACGTTAGCTTACGTTTTGACAAGTTATAGTACGTTTTTTACAAGTTGAAGTACGTTTTTTACAAGTTGAAGTACGTGTTTTACAAGTTAAAGTTACGTTTTAACAACTTAAAGTTACGTTTTTACACATTAAAATTACATTTTAACAAGTTAAAGTACGTTTTTTATAAGTTAAAGTTACGTTTTGACAAGTTAAATTACGTTTTTAACAAGTTAAACTTACGTTTTGACAAATTAAAGTTACGTTTTGACAAGTTAAAGTAGGGTTTTTACAAGTTAAAGTACGTTTTTTACAAGTTGAAGTACGTTTTTACAAGTTAAAGTACATTTGTTAAAAGTTAAGCCACATTTTTGGCAAGTTAAAGTACGTTTTTTACAAGTTAATGTATCTTTTTAAAAAGTTAAACTTACGTTTTGACAAGTTAAAGTTATGTTTTGACAAGTTAAATTATGTTTTTAACAAGTTAAACTTACATTATGACAAATTAAAGTAATGTTTTGACAAGTTAAAGTAGGGTTTTTACAAGTTAAAGTACGTTTTTTACAAGTTAAAGTACGTTTTTACAAGTTAAAGTACATTTGTTACAAGTTAAACCACGTTTTTTACAAGTTAAAGTACGCTTTTTACAAGTTAAAGTACGTTTCTTACAAGTTAAAGTTACGTTTTAACAAGTTAAAGTTACATTTTGACACGTTAAATACGTTTATTACAAGTTAAAGTACGTTTTTTACAAGTTAAAGCAAGTGTTTTACAAGTTGAAGTACGTTTTTTACAAGTTGAAGTACGTGTTTTACAAGTTAAAGATACGTTTTAACAACTTAAAGTTACGTTTTGACACATTAAAATTACATTTCAACAAGTTAAAGTACGTTTTTTATAAGTTAAAGTTACGTTTTGACAAGTTAAATTACGTTTTTAACAAGTTAAACTTACGTATTGACAAATTAAAGTTATGTTTTGACAAGTTAAATTACGTTTTTTACATGTTAAAGTACGTTTTTTACAAGTTAAAGTACGTTTTTAACAAGTTAAATTACGTTTTTTACATGTTAAGGTACGGTTTTTATCATGAAAGTTACATTTTGACACGTTAAAGTAAATTTTTTAGAAGTTAAAATACGTTTATTAGAAGTTAAAGTAAGTGTTTTACAAGTTGAAGTACGTTTTTTACAAGTTAAAGTATATTTTCTACAAGTAAAAGGTACGTTTTGACAAGTTAAAGTTACATTTTGACACGTTAAAATACATTTTTTTACAAGTTAAAGTACGTTTTTTACAAGTTAAAGCAAGTGTTTTACAAGTTGAAGTACGTTTTTTACAAGTTGAAGTACGTGTTTTACAAGTTAAAGTTACGTTTTAACAACTTAAAGTTACGTTTGGACACATTAAAATTATATTTTGACATGTTAAAGTACGTTTTTTATAATTAAAGTTACGTTTTGACAAGTTAAATTACGTTTTTAACAAGTTAAACTTACGTTTTGACAGATTAAAGTTACGTTTTGACAAGTTAAAGTAGGGTTTTTACAAGTTAAAGTACGTTTTTTACAAGTTGAAGTACGTTTTTACAAGTTAAAGTACATTTGTTACAAGTTAAACCTCTTTTTTGGCAAGTTAAAGTACGTTTTTTACAAGTTAATGTATGTTTTTAAAAAGTTAAACTTACGTTTTGACAAGTTAAAGTTATGTTTTGACAAGTTAAATTATGTTTTTAACAAGTTAAACTTACGTTATGACAAATTAAAGTAATGTTTTGACAAGTTAAATTAGGGTTTTTACAAGTTAAAGTACGTTTTTTACAAGTTGAAGTACGTTTTTACAAGTTAAAGTACATTTGTTACAAGTTAAACCACGTTTTTTACAAGTTAAAGTACGCTTTTTACAAGTTAATGTATCTTTTTAAAAAGTTAAACTTACGTTTTGACAAGTTAAAGTTATGTTTTGACAAGTTAAATTATGTTTTTAACAAGTTAAACTTACATTATGACAAATTAAAGTAATGTTTTGACAAGTTACAGTAGGGTTCTTACAAGTTAAAGTACGTTTTTTACAAGTTGAAGTACGTTTTTACAAGTTAAAGTACATTTGTTACAAGTTAAACCACGTTTTTTACAAGTTAAAGTACGCTTTTTACAAGTTAAAGTACGTTTTTTACAAGTTAAAATTACGTTTTGACAAGTTAAAGTTACATTTTGACACGTTAAAATACATTTTTTACAAGTTAAAGTACGTTTTTTACAAGTTAAACCACATTTTTGACAAGTTAAAGTACGTTTTTTACAAGTTAATGTATGTTTTTAAAAAGATAAACTTACGTTTTGACAAGTTAAAGTTACGTTTTGACAAGTTAAAGTACGTTTTTTAGAAGTTAAAGTACGTTTTTTACAAGTTAAAGTTACGTTTTGACAAGTTAAAGTTACATTTTAACACGATAAAATACGTTTTTTACAAGTTAAAGTACGTTTTTTACAAGTTAAAGCAAGTGTTTTACAAGTTGAAGTACGTTTTTTACAAGTTGAAGTACGTGTTTTACAAGTTAAAGATACGTTTTAACAACTTTAAGTTACGTTTTGACACATTAAAATTACATTTTAAGAAGTTAAAGTACGTGTTTTATAAGTTAAAGTTACTTTTTGACAAGTTAAATTACGTTTTTAACAAGTTAAACTTACGTTTTGACAAATTAAAGTTACGTTTTGACAAGTTAAAGTAGGGTTTTTAGAAGTTAAAGTACGTTTTTTACAAGTTGAAGTACGTTTTTACATTTGTTAAAAGTTAAGCCACATTTTTGGCAAGTTAAAGTACGTTTTTTACAAGTTAATGTATCTTTTTAAAAAGTTAAACTTACGTTTTGACAAGTTAAAGTTATGTTTTGACAAGTTAAATTATGTTTTTAACAAGTTAAACTTACATTATGACAAATTAAAGTAATGTTTTGACAAGTTAAAGTAGGGTTTTTACAAGTTAAAGTACGTTTTTTACAAGTTGAAGTACGTTTTTACAAGTTAAAGTACATTTGTTACAAGTTAAACCACGTTTTTTACAAGTTAAATTACGCTTTTTACAAGTTAAAGTACGTTTTTTACAAGTTAAAGTTAAGTTTTAACAAGTTAAAGTTACATTTTGACACGTTAAAATACATTTTTTACAAGTTAAAGTACGTTTTTTACAAGTTGAAGTACGTGTTTTACAAGTTAAAGTTACGTTTTAACAACTTAAAGTTACGTTTTCACACATTAAAATTACATTTTGAGAAGTTAAAGTACGTGTTTTACAAGTTAAAGTACGGTTTTTATCGTGAAAGTTATATTTTGACACGTTAAATACGTTTTTTACAAGTTAAAGTACGTTTTTTTACAAGTTAAAGTTACGCTTTTACAATTTAAAGCAAGTGTTTTACAAGTTGAAGTACGTTTTTTACAAGTTAAAGCAAGTGTTTTACAAGTTGAAGTACGTTTTTTACAAGTTGAAGTACGTGTTTTACAAGTTAAAGTTACGTTTTAACAACTTAAAGTTACGTTTTGACAAATTAAAATTACATTTTAACAATTTAAAGTACGTTTTTTATAAGTTAAAGTTACGTTTTGACAAGTTAAATTACGTTTTTAACAAGTTAAACATACGTTTTGACAAATTAAAATTATGTTTTGACAAGTTAAATTACGTTTTTTACATGTTAAAGTACGTTTTTTACAAGTTAAAGGATGTTTTTTACAAGTTAAATTACGTTTTTTTACAAGTTAAAGTACGTTTTTTACAAGTTAAAGTTACGTTTTGACAAGTGAAAGTTACATTTTGACACGTTAAAGTACGTGTTTTACAAGTTAAAGTACGCTTTTTACAAATTAAATCAAGGGTTTTACAAGTTGAAGTACGTTTTTTACAAGTTGAAGTACGTTTTTTATAAGTTAAAGTTCCGTCTTAACAACTTAAAGTTATGTTTTGACACACTAAATATACATTTTGTCAAGTTAAAGTACATTTTTTATAAGTTAAAGTTACGTTTTGACAATTTAAATTACGTTTTTAACAAGTTAAACTTACGTTTTGACAAATTAAAGTTACGTTTTGACAAGTTAAAGTAGGGTTTTTACAAGTTAAAGTACGTTCTTTACAAGTTGAAGTACGTTCTTACAAGTTAAAGTACATTTGTTACAAGTTAAACCACATTTTTGACAAGTTAAAGTACGTTTTTTACTAGTTAATGTATGTTTTTAAAAAGTTAGCTTACGTTTTGACAAGTTAAAGTTACGTTTTGACAAGTTAAATTATGTTTTTAACTAGTTAAACTTACGTTATGACAAATTAAAGTTATGTTTTGACAAGTTAAATTACGTTTTTTACATGTTAAAGTACGTTTTTTACAAGTTAAACCACATTTTTGACAAGTTAAAGTACGTTTTTTACAAGTTAATGTATGTTTTTAAAAAGATAAACTTACGTTTTGACAAGTTAAAGTTACGTTTTGACAAGTTAAAGTACGTTTTTTAGAAGTTAAAGTACGTTTTTTACAAGTTAAAGTTACGTTTTGACAAGTTAAAGTTACATTTTAACACGATAAAATACGTTTTTTACAAGTTAAAGTACGTTTTTTACAAGTTAAAGCAAGTGTTTTACAAGTTGAAGTACGTTTTTTACAAGTTGAAGTACGTGTTTTACAAGTTAAAGATACGTTTTAACAACTTTAAGTTACGTTTTGACACATTAAAATTACATTTTAACAAGTTAAAGTACGTTTTTTATCAGTTAAAGTTACGTTTTGACAAGTTAAATTACGTTTTTAACAAGTTAAACTTACGTTTTGACAAATTAAAGTTACGTTTTGACAAGTTAAAGTAGGGTTTTTACAAGTTAAAGTACGTTTTTTACAAGTTGAAGTACGTTTTTACATTTGTTAAAAGTTAAGCCACATTTTTGGAAAGTTAAAGTACGTTTTTTACAAGTTAATGTATCTTTTTAAAAAGTTAAACTTACGTTTTGACAAGTTAAAGTTATGTTTTGACAAGTTAAATTATGTTTTTAACAAGTTAAACTTACATTATGACAAATTAAAGTAATGTTTTGACAAGTTAAAGTAGGGTTTTTACAAGTTAAAGTACATTTTTTACAAGTTGAAGTACGTTTTTACAAGTTAAAGTACATTTGTTACAAGTTAAACCACGTTTTTTACAAGTTAAAGTACGCTTTTTACAAGTTAAAGTACGTTTTTTACAAGTTAAAGTTACGTTTTAACAAGTTAAAGTTACATTTTGACACGTTAAAATACATTTTTTACAAGTTAAAGTACGTTTTTTACAAGTTGAAGTACGTGTTTTACAAGTTAAAGTTACGTTTTAACAACTTAAAGTTACGTTTTCACACATTAAAATTACATTTTGAGAAGTTAAAGTACGTGTTTTACAAGTTAAAGTACGGTTTTTATCGTGAAAGTTACATTTTGACACGTTAAATACGTTTTTTACAAGTTAAAGTACGTTTTTTACAAGTTAAAGTTACGCTTTTACAAGTTAAAGCAAGTGTTTTAGAAGTTGAAGTACGTTTTTTACAAGTTAAAGCAAGTGTTTTACAAGTTGAAGTACGTTTTTTACAAGTTGAAGTACGTGTTTTACAAGTTAAAGTTACGTTTTAACAACTTAAAGTTACGTTTTGACACATTAAAATTACATTTTAACAAATTAAAGTACGTTTTTTATAAGTTAAAGTTACGTTTTGACAAGTTAAATTACGTTTTTAACAAGTTAAACATACGTTTTGACAAATTAAAATTATGTTTTGACAAGTTAAATTAGGTTTTTTACATGTTAAAGTACGTTTTTTACAAGTTAAAATACGTTTTTTACAAGTTAAATTACGTTTTTTACAAGTTAAAGTACGTTTTTTACAAGTTAAAGTTACGTTTTGACAAGTTAAAGTTACATTTTGACACGTTAAAGTACGTGTTTTACAAGTTAAAGTACGCTTTTTACAAGTTAAATCAAGTGTTTTACAAGTTGAAGTACGTTTTTTACAAGGTGAAGTACGTTTTTTATAAGTTAAAGTTACGTCTTAACAACTTAAAGTTATGTTTTGACACATTAAATATACATTTTGACAAGTTAAAGTACATTTTTTATAAGTTAAAGTTACGTTTTCACTATTTAAATTACGTTTTTAACAAGTTAAACTTACGTTTTGACAAATTAAAGTTACGTTTTGACAAGTTAAAGTAGGGTTTTTACAAGTTAAAGTACGTTTTTTACAAGTTGAAGTACGTTTTTTACTAGTTAATGTATGTTTTGAAAAAGTTAGCTTACGTTTTGACAAGTTAAAGTTACGTTTTGACAAGTTAAATTACGTTTTTAACTAGTTAAACTTACGTTATGACAAATTAAAGTTATGTTTTGACAAGTTAAATTACGTTTTTTACATGTTAAAGTACGTTTTTTACAAGTTAAACAATATTTTTAACAAGTTAAAGTACGTTTTTGACAAGTTAATGTATGTTTTTAAAAAGATAAACTTACGTTTTGACAAGTTAAAGTTACATTTTGACAAGCTAAAGTACGTTTTTTAGAAGTTAAAGTACGTTTTTTACAAGTTAAAGTTACGTTTTGACAAGTTAAAGTTACATTTTAACACGATAAAATACGTTTTTTACAAGTTAAAGTATGTTTTTTACAAGTTAAAGCAAGTGTTTTACAAGTTGAAGTACGTTTTTTACAAGTTGAAGTACGTGTTTTACAAGTTAAAGATACGTTTTAACAACTTAAAGTTACGTTTTGACACATTAAAATTACATTTCAACAAGTTAAAGTACGTTTTTTATAAGTTAAATTTACGTTTTGACAAGTTAAATTACGTTTTTAACAAGTTAAACTTACGTATTGACAAATTAAAGTTATGTTTTGACTAGTTAAATTACGTTTTTTACATGTTAAAGTACGTTTTTTACAAGTTAAAGTACGTTTTTAACAAGTTAAATTACGTTTTTTACATGTTAAAGTACGGTTTTTATCATGAAAGTTACATTTTGACATGTTAAAGTAAATTTTTTAGAAGTTAAAATACGTTTATTAGAAGTTAAAGTAAGTGTTTTACAAGTTGAAGTACGTTTTTTACAAGTTAAAGTATATTTTCTACAAGTAAAAGGTACGTTTTGACAAGTTAAAGTTACATTTTGACACGTTAAAATACATTTTTTACAAGTTAAAGTACGTTTTTTACAAGTTAAAGCAAGTGTTTTACAAGTTGAAGTACGTTTTTTACAAGTTGAAGTACGTGTTTTACAAGTTAAAGTTACGTTTTAACAACTTAAAGTTACGTTTGGACACATTAAAATTATATTTTGACATGTTAAAGTACGTTTTTTATAATTAAAGTTACGTTTTGACAAGTTAAATTACGTTTTTAACAAGTTAAACTTACGTATTGACAAATTAAAGTTACGTTTTGACTAGTTAAATTACGTTTTTTACATGTTAAAGTACGTTTTTTACAAGTTGAAGTACGTTTTTACAAGTTAAAGTACATTTCTTACAAGTTAAACCTCATTTTTGGCAAGTTAAAGTACGTTTTTTACAAGTTAATGTATGTTTTTAAAAAGTTAAACTTACGTTTTGACAAGTTAAAGTTATGTTTTGACAAGTTAAAGTATGTTTTTAACAAGTTAAACTTACGTTATGACAAATTAAAGTAATGTTTTGACAAGTTAAATTAGGGTTTTTACAAGTTAAAGTACGTTTTTTACAAGTTGAAGTACGTTTTTACAAGTTAAAGTACATTTGTTACAAGTTAAACCACGTTTTTTACAAGTTAAAGTACGCTTTTTACAAGTTAATGTATCTTTTTAAAAAGTTAAACTTACGTTTTGACAAGTTAAAGTTATGTTTTGACAAGTTAAATTATGTTTTTAACAAGTTAAAGTACGTTTTTTACAAGTTACACTACTAGAAAGACTTGTTCCCACAACCCTTAATAAGGGGTGTATAATTTTCCCACAACCCTTAATAACGGTTGTGGGAGCGTGAGTTGTGGAATTTCCCACAACCCTTAAACTTCCGGTGTGGAATGTTCATATTTCCCACAACGAATGTCTATGGGTTGTGGGAAATTCAACAACCAATCAATTATCGGTTGTAAAATTTTTTTATTTTTGAAAACTCATCGCCGCCGCCCCGTCTCGCCACGGCCCCACCAATCGGTGCTGCGGCACCGGAGTCCCACAACGGATCCCAACATCCGTTGTGGGCTGACGCGCCGCGGCGCCATAAAGGATCGCCGCGGCGCCTATTGTGGGACACCTGGTGCCGCGGCTTGGACACTCTGTGCCGCGGCGCAGCTCCCACAATGGATTGTTGAATCTGTCGTGGGACTTGGGGCCGCGGCTCCAAACATATGTCGCCGCGGCGCCATTGTCCGAAGAGTGCATCTCTTCATTATTATTGGATTAAACCCAAAATATCATATAATTACCTGCATAATACATGCACAATCAATCTAAAAACATACTATACATCCAAAATCATCAAAAGCATTCAAAATCATCTAAAAAATATACATTCAATATCACAAAATGTAACTAATCATCACATTCAATAAATGTTTGTACATAGTTAATCCACTCTTCTCTTACTCTCTCTATATCCAAAGGTGTATACGTGTTTTTGTTTTCTAATCTACTTATACCTCCTACAACTATTTCTCGCATATAACATAAAACAAATTTTCCACATTCCGTGTTACCGCTTTGTCTTGGCGCGGCCATTGACCTTATGTATGTTGATTGTTCGTGGCCAATAGCGCCTTTGTTTTCAAGTTTGAAATTTGAAAACACCCTACAAAACAAATAGTATGAGTATCTTTTATAACAAATATTCAATATATAAGTAAGAAAACTTACCTTTTTATCAACAAAACCAAGTCTTGTGGAATTTGTTTATTCAACGGGTCAAAAAACATAGCACAATCCTTCAATAAGTCAAGGACAACAAGCATCCAATGAAAGTTTCGATTGTAGGGCATGAAAACTAGTTGCCCAACTGTGCATCCTCGCACCGCGTTGCCAACCTCTTTGACTCGTGTCGACAAATGGTAATCTTCGTCATTTGTAGACATGTGAGAAGCTAACGCGGCGTTTACAAAGACAAATTTTTTTTTCAACTTTGACATCGATGCGCGTATACAACTACATTCCAAATTATTCAAATAGTTAAAACACTCAATATTCAATCATCAATATTAAAAAAAAAATCATGAAAGAAACACTTACTCCATGTAAAGAGATATGCTTGACGCCCCAATTTCCGAAAATTTTAAAAATTCGGAAATATCATCAAATCCCAACATAATCGGTATAGCAGAGATTGTTGGACAAACGTTGACTTGAATAACGTTTCCTTGTGCTAACATCATTTTGTTGGCATATTGAGCGAGCAATTTAAACTTGGGATTTATTACCTTGTAACCATTTAAACTTTGAATTAATTATCTTATAACTAATTTGAACAATCAATACATAATAATGAGTAGGTTAAAATATATTACCTTGTAATTAATTCTCCTATTATCGTCGGGAGTAGGTTGACTCGTAGATTCGAGTTTGGGAGGGCCGCGACTCTCTTTTGCCGTAGTCTCAGTTTCTATTAATCGTCGCGGCCACGAGAAAAAACCTCCCATTGCATCTTCTACAGTTAGAGCTTCTTCGGTGGGAATCGGTAATTTGGCTTTCTTAACCAAAACGCCAGAAACGCTCACACGTGCATTTCCTTCCTCTAAACTTGAGAAGTGCATTACGCCCTCGTTCAAATATACTCGCCCATTTGCAACATGGATTGTGTTTCCTTCCACGATATCGTCAATGTAGAGAAAACATTCGACACTTTCATTCGAACACGGTGTCACCGGTGTGGTTGGATTCAATGAGAAACTAGCCCGAACACTAGTTAGTTTTTCCACAATAATTGGATCGATTTTCGAAGGTTTATGTATATCGTCATGTCCTATGAAAATCACCGATTTAATACCGAAAATAAGCAAACTTTTGAAGTAAATAAATAAGCATGAATATAGCATGAATAAAGATTACCTAAAGAGACGACCTCTTCGACGACTTCTTGAATCTTAGTCTTCTCTTCAATATTAACGCCACTTGCATTAATATTATCTTCAACTAGATCAACACTCGCTTCTCCAACACTTGTACCACCACGACCATTAACCGCTTTCAAGATATCATTTTTAAACTCCATCAACTCGAGACGCATTTCGAGCCGCATCTTGTTAAGTTCTTCATTTGGAGTCGGAGGAACAAAATACTTGAAACGCTTGGCAATATGTTTGAATTGACCGCAAACATATTTCTTTGCTCCCATGGCTTCTTGCAAGATACTTTTTCCCGTTTCCGGGATAAAAGTACCTTCGATTGCTTGTTGAGATAATTTTTGCTACATATTATAATAATTTGTAAATAAAAATATTAAAAATATAACTTACATTATTTAAAATCTTACAATTGATTCTCCCATTAGTCGATCTTTGTCATTCTTGAACTCTTTTCCGTCTATCCCGTCTTTCTTACGCGAGTCAATCCATAATTCTTCTAACGTTGCCCATTGCCCGGTTTCGTAGTGCTATTAATTAACAAGTAATCATATTAATCATATATTAAATGTTAAAACCGAATACAAAATAAATAAATGAAAAAACTCAACCTTTTGTTGATCTAGTTTTTGATATCCATCTCGGCCACATCGAGATTTGTATTCCACTTTAGCGGAATTAGTTTTCCCTTGCTCCGACGTTTGCTTGAAAGTTGTGCTTCGTCTATACTCAACAAACTTCACCCAATCTTCTTCGGTGATACTCGTGTAAAATTTTAAAACACAACTTGGTCTTTTTAACGAGCTTGGTTCATTGATTTTGTCTTTGAGAAGATCGTGATATAACTCGTGACGAAATAGTTTTGCGGCTTCACCTACTCTCATGAGGCAATCGTGCTTATGTTCTATTGGAATCGAAAATCCTTCACATATTTCGTTCCAAATCCTCTCTTTTAATTGATCGTTCTCTTTTAATCTCCAATCACGAGTCGAAAGTGGAACATATTCTCTAGCTAATACGCCAAAGTAACTCAACAACACATCACCTTCCTTACCCTTTGGTTGCCCTTTGGAATCTAACTCTATCGTGATTTTTCTACCAAGACTTCTAATTTTATTAACACGACTCATAAGGGTGTTTCTTCTCTTTCCTTTCTCATCGGGATTTAATGCTAATAGTCGTCTAGGTTTCTTTTTAATATCGTCACTAGAAGTAGTAGTAGTTGTAGTCGACATTGAATCTATAAACACATTTCAAAATACAATTTCAAACACAAAATATATATCAATGCGTCTAAACTAATTATCCATTCCAAACACAAAATAAATGTCAACCTAAACCATTCCAAACACAAAATATATTTGAATGTGAATCTAAACTAGCTACCAATTTCAAACCAAAAATAGTAGTAAAAAAAACTAACCGTTGAGGGACGAGGTGAATTAACCGGGAGAGGGAGACGACAAAATGAAGATGGAGGGCGGAGTGAAGGAGTGAGAGAGGAAGGGCGGAGTGAGAGAGTGAGGAGTGAGGAGTGAGGGAGAGGGAGGGAGGAGTGAGAGAGTGAGGAGGGATGGAGGGCGGAGTGAGAGAGTGAGGAGGGAGGGAGAGGGAGGGCGGAGTGAGAGAGTGAGTAGGGATGGAGAGGGAGGGCGGAGCGAGAGTGAGGGAGTGAGGGAGTGAGGAGGGAGGGAGGAAGAGGGAGGGCGGAGTGAGGAGTGAGAGGGTAAGGGAGTGAGAGAGTGAGTGACCGGAGTTTTGAGTCGCCGGAGGTTTTGAGTCGCCGGAGAATAGAAGCTTGAGAGAGAATGAGTTTGGGTTTTGAGAGATATTGAGTTTTGATAGAGAATGAGAGTGAAAATGAAGAATGAAGAAGAAGAAGTCGGAAAGTTAGTTTTGGGCGAAATTTGGGCGGGGTTATGAAAAAGTTAAAGTTTTCTCGAAATTTAAACATCCCACAACCCTTCCACTAAGGGTTGTGGGAGCCTTGCCGCGGCGATGGCTACCAGTGCCGCGGCGCTGCTGAACCCAAAAACCAGGGCCGCGGCACCGATAGACGTCGCCGCGGCGCCTATGACTTCCCGAGAGCTCCAACTCTCGGGTGCTCTCGGGAAGTCGTCGGCGCCGCGGCGACGTCTATCGGTGCCGCGGCCCTGGTTTCCACAACCCTTCATAGAAGGGTTGTGGGATATGCCCCGCGGCGATGAATTATGGGGCCGCGGCGACGACGACCTGAAGTGCGTTTAAATGCATTTTAAATCGTTTTTTGCACTTAAATCTCTCAAAACTTCAGTCGAAAAACCAATAGAAACAACATTTCGACCCATTCTGTGTCATTATCGTTCACAACTCACAACTATATACATCTAATTCTTGTAAGTTCCTCTTTACTTGTTACAAAGTTGAATATTTTTGGATTGTTTATTTCCAATCTGATATTTCATGTTATAATTAGGGTTTTTTTTTAAGATGGTGAGGCAATGGATGTGGGAGAATAGGTTAAACGAGATATATCAAAATTGTGTAAATGAGTTTTGTGAATTCGTTAAAGATAATGTCTGTGATGTGGAATCAATTCGTTGTCCTTGTGTGAAATGTGGAAATCATAGACATTTTTCTCTTCGTATTGTTCGAACTCATTTGTTGGTTTACGGAATAATGACTTCTTACCAAATATGGTATTATCATGGTGAAGAATTCCGTCCTACGATTAACAATAGAAATGATGATCTTCAAGATGATGACTTTGATGATATGTGCGGGATGATGAATGATTTGGAGAATTATTTTGTGGAACGGCCGGAATTGTTTGAGTCGATGATGAATGATGCGGAGACACCATTGTATGAAGGGTGTACAAGTTATTTGAAGTTGTCATTTTTAGTTACTTTATTTCATTTGAAAGCGTCGGGTGGGTGGACAAACACTAGTTTTACTCTATTGTTGGAAACACTCAAAGAAGCATTCCCAAAAGACAATAAAGTTCCGCAAAGTATGTATGAGGCTAAGAAAACTTTGGGCACATTGGGTATGAAGTACGAGAAATTTCATGCGTGCCCAAATGATTGTGTTTTATATAGAAATGAGTATGAAGATCTAGATGAATGCCCGAGGTGCAAAGAATCAAGATGGAAAAAAGGTAAATTGCCACGTGACGGGGTCAAAAGAGGTCCAATCAAGGTATACGTACATAATAATTACTTGTTTTACAAATGATTATGTTTTTTATATTATTATTTTATATGTTTTTCAGGCATTATGGTACATACCACCAATGCCACGGTTCCGACGAATGTTTAATACTGCCAAGCACGCAAAGAACATGGTTTGGCACTCAGAAAAACGTATCGATGATGGTATGTTACGGCATCCTGCGGATGCTTCACAGTGGAAGTCATTTGATTTGGAGTATAAAGATTTCAGTGTTGAACCTCGGAATTTGCGTCTTGGTTTAGCATCTGATGGCATGAACCCTTTCAGCATGATGAGTAGTAAATATAGTGTCTGGCCGGTTATTCTTGTGAACGCTTCAAAGTTGTGTATGAAGAGAAAATTCTTGATGTTAACGCTTCTGATTTCAGGACCGAGTCAACCAGGAAATGATATTGATGTTTATTTGGCACCATTGATCGATGATTTGAAGATGTTATGGGAGACAGGGATTGAGGTCAACGATGGTTACCGCAGCGATTCATTCTACTTGAGAGCAATGTTGATGTGGACTATAAACGACTTTCCAGCGCATGGAAATTTGTCAGGATACTCTGTGAAATGCTCAATTGGTTGTCCAGTTTGCATGAAAGAAACATCTTCCATTCGTTTGAAGCATGGTAAGAAAACTGTTTTTCTTGGTCATAGAAGATTTTTACCGAGAGCTCACTCGTATAGAAGGTTGAAACAGGCATTTAAGTCACCGGCGCCGCGGCAACGCCTATCTGGGTCGCGGCGCCGCTGTTCCCACAACGGATATACATCTGTTGTGGGACCTGGTGCCGCGGCTATGGGATATAGGGCCGCGGCGCTGTGTTAAATTTATAGTAAAACTTCGTTAAAACCTATCAAAAACTTTGTTTTACTCAAATTCATACAAAGAAACAATTTAATGTCTGCATACTTTAGTTCCTTACTATCGTAATTCAAACAAACATACAATATTTTAAATAAACATCAATAAAACAAACATATTAATTCTTAAAATCTCAAGTCTCGTAATTTAAACAAAGAAACAAACATAATTTAAATAAAGAAAGAAACATAATTCAAACTGAGTCTTTAAAATAAATAAAAAAGCATAAGCTAGTTGTTGTTGTCGTTGTCGTTGTCGCGTCGTGGTGGTGCTCCTGGAGGACGTGGGAATTCGGACGGCCATTCTGGGGCTGAATGTGGTAAGTACTCGTACTGGGGGTACGGAGGAAACAGCCACGCTATCTGGTTGTTTATGTCCAACCGACTGATAACATCGTTGAACGCCTTGTATGACATGGCGTTGTACTCCCCTTGCTGTTGTTGGTAATGTTGAAAATTTTGATTCTCGGCGACGAGGTAGTGGTTGGTGTGAGCGATATACTCTAGCATCGGATCCCGCACCGGAGGTGCGGGTAGCTCAAGTACCGTCGCTCTACGCGGTCGTGGCGGTGGTGCCTCCTCCTCCTCTTCAGCTGCCTCGTCCTCATCCGCCGCCGCCTCCTCCTCTCGAATCTTGTACCGATCGATGATTGACTTCGTGATTGGCCCCATTGGACCTTTGATCGTGTCCTGCCTCCCAATTCTCACGCCCGCTCTCATACAAAGGCCAGTGATGATCGACGGATACGGTAGACCGGTCTTCTTAGCCTTGTAATCAACACTCCTCATCCGACTCGAGATGAATCGACCAATGTTTATCTTGTGCCCCTTCACGATGCAGTACAATATTTGTATGCGACCCTCGTCGAGGCTGGAAAAATGTGTGATCGGGAATATGCAAGCGCACACAAAGTAAACCCATACTTTCGCAATCCTACAAAAACAAAATTCAAAGCACAATTATATTTCAATTCATTTCAAATTATAAAAAAAATCGTTAAATAATTACGTACTTTGTGAGTTGATCATGATGCAAGACCTCTCTTCCCTTCTCCGTCGTCCAACCTTGGTTCGGGAGGCACAATAAACTCGCCATCTCTGCCTTATCCGCATGACGTACATATTGAATGTATTCCTCCGTCTCGAAAGGAATGTTAGGAGTTTGAAGATAAGCGTTGATCGCCTCGGTACTCATGTTTACCTTCACTCCGCGAACCGTGACGATGTTATTAATTGCATCCGGTAGGTTCGCGTAAAATTCTTCACGATGGTGATATTGCCATCGCACGAGGGAGGATTGCAAAATTCTCCCCAACCATAGGCGTCGATGAAGTTGTGGATTTGTTGGCCAATGTCGAATCCATCCCAGGGGACACTAAATCCCCTCTCCTGGATTACGGAGCGCTTAACGAGCAACTCGTAGCGCTCCTCGGCTTGTTGAGACGTGAATATCACCGACTCGTAATGTTCTTCTTCTTCACTTTCCGACGATGAAGAAGACTCCACAACTTTTCGGGAATGCTTTGAAGTTGCGACCTTAGCTTTGCCCTTGGCGGCACGAGTAAATTTCGGAGGCATTTTAACCTAATATAAACATAAACAGAAACACAATAAAACTTATTTCAACATAAACGCAAACTATCAACCTACAATTTCAACATTAACAAAAATTATAAACATAATTTCAACATAATCTACAATTTCAACATAAACGTAAACACAAACACAATTTTAACATTTACAATTTCAACATAAAAACATGAACATAAACATAAACATAAACACAATTTCAACAATATTTTCAAAATAAACATAAACACAATTTCAACATTTTCAACAATAATTTCAACATATAAACGCAATTTCAACATAAACATAATTTTGGATTCTATTCACAATAACAACAAATTCGGATTCAATTCACAAACATCTAAACCTAAACTCAAACAAACCTACAAATCTAAACCAAAACAAATCTATAAATCTAAACATAAACGAGAGGGACGGATTCTATTCACAATAACAACAAATTCGGATTCAATTCACAAACATTCTAAACCTAAACTTAAACAAATATAACAATTATCTAAACCTAAAAAAATTAAAATTCATCAAAACCTAAACATGGAAGAGGACGGATTTACCTTGGAAATATGGAAGAGGAAGTGAGACCGGCGGCGAGGTGAAGGCGCGGGAGAGAGGCGGCGAGGTGAAGGCGCGGGAGAAGGCGGCGACGTGAAGGCGCGGGAGGGAGGGGCGACGTGAAGGCATGGGAGGGAGCGGCGACGTGAAGGCACGGGAGGGAGCGGCGACGTGAAGGCGCGGGAGCGGCGACGTCAAGAAGAGGGAGTAGGGGCGTCAAGGGGAAGGAGGGGCGATGAGGAATCGGGACAGACTCGGCCGAAATTGGTTTTGGGAGAGAAATGGATTTTGGGTAAAGTGAAAAAACCCTAAAAATTCGAATTTATACACAGATTTTGTCGCCGGCGCCGCGGCCCCACCAGGCGTCGCCGCGGCGCCATTTAAATTTTTTTGCCCAGATCGTGTCTGGGCAGCGGCGCCGCGGCACCACATGACGTCACCGCGGCGCCGCCTCCCACACCGGATCTATACAACCAGTGTGGGAGGCGGCGCCGCGGCGACGTCAGATAGTGCCGCGGCGCCGCTGCCTAGACACGACCTTTTCCCACACCGGATCATTGTATTCGTTATGGGACGTCGCGCCGCGGCCCTATTTGCCGTCGCCGCGGCACTTGTCCCACAACGGATCTTTTAAGGGTTGTGGGACCTTTTATATTAATTATAATTAAACAACTCTTAGAACAATGGTTGTAGAATAAGCTAGTTTCCACAACCGATAGTTATAAAGGTTGTGGAATACCTGAAATCAAGCTTTTCCCACAACCCTTAGTTGTAAGGGTTGTGGGATCTCGAAGTCCACAACCCTTAGTAATAAGGGTTGTGGAAAGTCCATTGTGGGATCCAACATTTGTACTAGTGTTAAAGTTACGTTTTGACAAGTAAGAGTTACATTTTGACACGTTAAAATGCGTTTTTTACAAGTTAACGTACGTTTTTTACAAGTTAAAGCAAGTGTTTTACAAGTTTAAGGATGTTTTTTACAACTTGAAGTACGTGTTTTAAAAGTTAAAGTTACGTTTTAACAACTTAAAGTTACATTTTGACACATTAAAATTACATTTTGACAAGTTAAAGTACGTGTTTTACAAGTTAAAATACGATTTTTATATGTTAAATTACGTTTTTTTTAAAAGTTAAAGTACGATTTTTATCATGAAAGTTATATTTTGACACGTTAAAGTACGTTTTTTAGAAGTTAAAATACGTTTATTAGAAGTTAAAGTAAGTGTTTTACAAGATGAAGTACGTTTTTTACAAGTTAATGTATATTTTTAAAAAGTTAAACTTACGTTTTGACAAGTTAAAGTTACGTTTTGACAAGTTAAAATAGGATTTTTACAAGTTAAAGTACGTTTTTTACAAGTTAAAGTACGTTTTTTACAACTTAAAGCAAGTGTTTTACAAGTTGAAGTATGTTTTTTACAAGTTGAAGTACGTTTTTTACAAGTTAAAGTTACGTTTTGACACATTAAAATTACATTTTGACAAGTTAAAGTACGTTTTATATAAGTTAAAGTTACGTTTTGACAAGTTAAATTACGTTTTTAACAAGTTAAATATACGTTTTGACAAATTAAAGTTATGTTTTGACAAGTTAAATTACGTTTTTTACATGTTAAAGTACGTTTTTTACAAGTTAAAGTACGATTTTACAAGTTAAATTACGTTTTTTACAAGTTAAAGTACGTTTTTTAGAAGTTAAAATACGTTTATTAGAAGTTAAAGTAATTGTTTTACAAGTTGAAGTACGTTTTTTACTAATTAAAGTATATTTTCTACAAGTTAAAGTTACGTTATAACAACTTAAAGTTACGTTTTGACACATTAAATTACATTTTGACAAGTTAAAGTACATTTTTTACAAGTTAAAGTTACGTTTTGATAAGTTTAATTATGTTTTTTACAAGTTAATGTACGTTTTTTACAGGATAAAGTTTAGTTGTGAGAAGTAAAGTTACGTTTTTTAAAAGTTAAAGTACGTTTTTAACAAGTTAAAGTACTATTTTTACAAGTTAAAGTACGTTTCTAACAAGTAAAAGTTATGTTTTGACAAGTTAAAGTTACATTTTGACACGTTAAAATACGTTTTTTACAAGTTAAAGTACGCTTTTTACAAGTTAAAGCAAGTGTTTTACAAGTTGAAGTACGATTTGTACAAGTTGAAATACTTTTTTTACAAGTTAAAGTTACGTTTTAACAACTTAAAGTTACGATTTGACACATTAAAATTACATTTTGACAAGTTAAAGTACGTTTTTTATAAGTTAAAGTTACGTTTGACAAGTTAAATTACGTTTTCACAAGTTAAACTTACGTTTTAACAAATTAAAGTTACGTTTTGACACTTTAAAGTATGGTTTTTACAAGTTAAAGTACGTTTTTTACAAGTTGAAGTACGTTTTTACAAGTTAAAGTACATTTGTTACAAGTTAAACACCATTTTTGACAAGTTAAAGTACGCTTTATACAAGTTAATGTATGTTTTTAAGAAGTTAAACTTACGTTTTGACAAGTTAAAGTTACGTTTTGACAAGTTAAAGTAGGTTTAAATACGTTTTTTACAAGTTAAAGTACGTTTTTTACAAGTTAAAGAAAGTGTTTTAATTTACAAGTTGGAGTTCGTTTTTTACAAGTTGAAGTACGTGTTTTACAAGTTAAAGTTACGTTTTAACAACTTAAAGTTACATTTTGACACATTAAAATTACATTTTGACAAGTTAAAGGACGTTTTTCATAAGTTAAAGTTACGTTTTGGCAAGATAAATTACGTTTTTAACAAGTTAAACTTACTTTTTGACAAATTAAAGTTATGTTTTGACAAGTTAAATTACGTTTTTTACATGTTAAAGTACGTTTTTTACAAGTTAAAGTACGATTTTTACAAGTTAAATTACGTTTTTTACAAGTTAAAGTACGGTTTTTATCATGAAACTTACATTTTGACACGTTAAAGTATTTTTTTTAGAAGTTAAATACGTTTATTAGAAGTTAAAGTAAGTGTTTTACAAGTTGAAGTACGTTTTTTACAAGTGAAAGTATCTTTTCTACAAGTAAAAGTTACGTTTTGACAAGTTAAACTTACATTTTGTCACGTTAAAATACGTTTTTTACAAGTTAAAGTACGTTTTTTACAAGTTAAATCATGTGTTTTACAAGTTGAAGTACGTTTTTTACAAGTTGAAGTACGTTTTTTACAAGTTAAAGTTACGTTTTAAAATTACATTTTGACAAGTTAAAGTACGTTTTTTATAAGTTAAATTTACGTTTTGACAAGTTAAATTACGTTTTTAATAAGTTAAAGTTACGTTTTGACAAATTAAAGTTACGTTTTGACAAGTTAAAGTAGGGTTTGTACAAGTTAAAGTACGTTTTTTACAAGTTGAAGTACGTTTTTACAAGTTAAAGTACATTTGTTACAAGTTAAACCACATTTTTGACAAGGTAAAGTACATTTTTTACAAGTTAATGTATGTTTTTAAATAGTTAAACTTACGTTTTGACAAGTTAAAGTTACGTTTTGACAAGTTAAATTACGTTTTTAACAAGTTAAACTTACGTTATGACAAATTAAAGTTATGTTTTGACAAGTTAAAGTAGGATTTTTACAAGTTAAAGTACGTTTTTACAAGTTGAAGTACGTTTTTACAAGTTAAAGTACATTTGTTACAAGTTAAACTACATTTTTGACAAGTTAAAGTACGTTTTTTACAAGTTGAAGTTACGTTTTAACAACTTAAAGTTACGTTTTTACACATTAAAATTACATTTTGACAAGTTTAAGAACGTTTTTTATAAGTTAAAGTTACGTTTTGACAAGTTAAATTACGTTTTTAACAAGTTAAACTTACGTTTTAACAAATTAAAGTTACGTTTTGACAAGTTAAAGTAGGGTTTTTACAAGTTAAAGTACGTTTTTTACAAGTTGAAGTACGTTTTTACAAGTTAAAGTACATTTGTTACAAGTTAAACACCATTTTTGACAAGTTAAAGTACGCTTGATACAAGTTAATGTATGTTTTTAAGAAGTTAAACTTACGTTTTGACAAGTTAAAGTTACGTTTTGACAAGTTAAAGTAGGTTTAAATACGTTTTTTACAAGTTAAAGTACGTTTTTTACAAGTTAAAGAAAGTGTTTTAATTTACAAGTTGGAGTTCGTTTTTTACAAGTTGAAGTACGTGTTTTACAAGTTAAAGTTACGTTTTAACAACTTAAAGTTACATTTTGACACATTAAAATTACATTTTGACAAGTTAAAGGACGTTTTTCATAAGTTAAAGTTACGTTTTGGCAAGATAAATTACGTTTTTAACAAGTTAAACTTACTTTTTAACAAATTAAAGTTATGTTTTGACAAGTTAAATTACGTTTTTTACATGTTAAAGTACGTTTTTTACAAGTTAAAGTACGATTTTTACAAGTTAAATTACGTTTTTTACAAGTTAAAGTACGGTTTTTATCATGAAACTTACATTTTGACACGTTAAAGTATGTTTTTTAGAAGTTAAATACGTTTATTAGAAGTTAAAGTAAGTGTTTTACAAGTTGAAGTACGTTTTTTACAAGTGAAAGTATCTTTTCTACAAGTAAAAGTTACGTTTTGACAAGTTAAACTTACATTTTGTCACGTTAAAATACGTTTTTTACAAGTTAAAGTACGTTTTTTACAAGTTAAATCATGTGTTTTACAAGTTGAAGTACGTTTTCTACAAGTTGAAGTACGTTTTTTACAAGTTAAAGTTACGTTTTAAAATTACATTTTGACAAGTTAAAGTACGTTTTTTATAAGTTAAATTTACGTTTTGACAAGTTAAATTACGTTTTTAATAAGTTAAAGTTAGGTTTTGACAAATTAAAGTTACGTTTTGACAAGTTAAAGTAGGGTTTGTACAAGTTAAAGTACGTTTTTTACAAGTTGAAGTACGTTTTTACAAGTTAAAGTACATTTGTTACAAGTTAAACCACATTTTTGACAAGGTAAAGTACATTTTTTACAAGTTAATGTATGTTTTTAAATAGTTAAACTTACGTTTTGACAAGTTAAAGTTACGTTTTGACAAGTTAAATTACGTTTTTAACAAGTTAAACTTACGTTATGACAAATTAAAGTTATGTTTTGACAAGTTAAAGTAGGATTTTTACAAGTTAAAGTACGTTTTTACAAGTTGAAGTACGTTTTTACAAGTTAAAGTACATTTGTTACAAGTTTAACTACATTTTTGACAAGTTAAAGTACGCTTTTTACAAGTTAATGTATGTTTTTAAAAAGTTAAACATACCTTTTGACAAGTTGAAGTAGGTTTTTTACAAGTTAAAGTACGTTTTTTACAAGTTGAAGTACGTTTTTACAAGTTAAAGTACATGTTTTACAAGTTAAAGTACGATTTTGACAAGTTAAAGTTACATTTTGACACGTTAAAGTTACATTTTGACACGTTAAAATACGTTTTTTACAAGTTAAAGTACGTTTTTTACAAGTTAAAGCAACTGTTTTACAAGTTGAAGGATGTTTTTTACAAGTTGAAGTACGTGTTTTACAAGTTAAAGTTACGTTTTAACAACTTAAAGTTACGTTTTGACACATTAAAATTACAGTTTGACAAGTTAAAGTACATGTTTTACAAGTTAAAATACGATTTTTACAAGTTAAATTATGTTTTTTACAAGTTAAAGTACGGTTTTTATCATGAAAGTTACATTTTGACACGTTAAAGTACGTTTTTTAGAAGTTAAAATACGTTTATTAGAAGTTAAAGTAAGTGTTTTACAAGTTGAAGTACGTTTTTTACAAGTTAAAGTATATTTTCTACAAGTAAAAGTTACGTTTTGACAAGTTAAAGTTACATTTTGACATGTTAAAATACGTTTTTTACAAGTTAAAGTACGGTTTTTACAACTTAAAGCAAGTGTTTTACAAGTTGAAGTACGTTTTTTACAAGTTAAAGTTACGTTTTGACAAGTTAAAGTTACATTTTTACACGTTAAAATTTGTTTTTTACAAGTTAAAGTACGTTTTTTACAAGTTGAAGTTACGTTTTAACAACTTAAAGTTATGTTTTGAAACATTAAAATTACATTTTGACAAGTTAAAGAACATTTTTTATAAGTTAAAGTTACGTTTTGACAAGTTAAATTACGTTTTTAACAAGTTAAACTTACGTTTTGACAAATTAAAGTTACGTTTTTAAAAGTTAAAGTACATTTGTTACAAGTTAAACAACATTTTTGACAAGTTAAAGTACGCTTTTTACAAGTTAATGTATGTTTTTAAAAAGTTAAATTTACGTTTTGACGAGTTAAAGTACGTTTTTGACAAGTTGAATTACGTGTTTTACAAGTTAAAGTTACGTTTTGACAAGTTAAAGTTACATTTTTACACGTTAAAATTTGTTTTTTACAAGTTAAAGTACGTTTTTTACAAGTTAATGCATGTGTTTTACAAGTTGAAGTACGTTTTTTACAAGTTGAAGTACGTTTTTTAGAAGTTAAAGTTACGTTTTGACACATTAAAATTACATTTTGACAAGTTAAAATACGTTTTTTATAAGTTAAACTTACGTTTTGACAAATTAAAGTTACGTTTTGACAAGTTAAAGTAAGGTTTTTACAAGTTAAAGTACATTTGTTACAAGTTAAATCACATTTTTGACAAGTTAAAGTACGTTTTTTACAAGTTAATGTATGTTTTTAAAAAGTTAAACTTCCGTTTTGTCAAGTTAAAGTTACGTTTTGACAAGTTAAAGTAGGTTTTTTACAAGTTAAAGTACGTTTTTTACAAGTTAAAGTTACGTTTGACAATGTAAAGTTACATTTTGACCATTAAAATAAGTTTTTTACAAGTTAAAGTACGTTTTTTACAAGTTAAAGTACGTTTTTTACAAGTTAAAATACGTTTATTAGAAGTTAAAGTAAGTGTTTTACAAGTTGAAGTACGTTTTTTACAAGTTAAAGTATATTTTCTACAAGTAAAAGTTACGTTTTGACAAGTTAAAGTTACATTTTGACACGTTAAAATACGTTTTTTACAAGTTAAAGTACGGTTTTTTCAAGTTAAAGCAAGTGTTTTACAAGTTGAAGTACGTTTTTTACAAGTTGTAGTACGTTTTTTACAAGTTGAAGTTACGTTTTAACAACTTAAAGTTACGTTTTTACACATTAAAATTACATTTTGACAAGTTTAAGAACGTTTTTTATAAGTTAAAGTTACGTTTTGACAAGTTAAATTACGTTTTTAACAAGTTAAACTTACGTTTTAACAAATTAAAGTTACGTTTTGACAAGTTAAAGTAGGGTTTTTACAAGTTAAAGTACGTTTTTTACAAGTTGAAGTACGTTTTTACAAGTTAAAGTACATTTGTTGCAAGTTAAACCATAGTTTTGACAAGTTAAACTACTTTTTTTACAAGTTAATGTATGTTCTTCAAAAGTTAAACTTACGTTTTGACCAGTTAAAGTTACGTTTTGACAAGTTAAAGTAGGTTTTTTACAAGTTAAAGTACGTTTTTTATAAGTTAAAGTCATATTTTGACACGTTAAAATACGTTTTTTACAAGTTAAAGTACGTTTTTTACAAGTTAAAGCAAGTGTTTTACAAGTTAAATCAAGTGTTTTACAAGTTGAAGTACGTTTTTACAAGTTAAAGTTACGTCTTAACAACTTAAAGTTACGTTTTGATACATTAAAATTACATTTTAACAAGTTAAAGTACGTTTTTTATAAGTTAAAGTTATGTTTTGACAAGTTAAATTACGTTTTTAACAAGTTAAACTTACGTTTTGACAAATTAAAGTTACGTTTTGACAAGTTAAAGTAGGGTTTTTACAAGTTAAAGTACATTTTTTACAAGTTGAAGTACGTTTTTACAAGTTAAAGTACATGGGTTACAAGTTAAACCACATTTTTGACAAGTTAAAGTACGCTTTTTACAAGTTAATGTATGTTTTTAAAAAGTTAAACTTACGTTTTGACAAGTTAAAGTTACGTTTTGACTAGTTAAAGTAGGTTTTTTACAAGTTTAAGTACGTTTTTTACAAGTTAAAGTTACGTTTGACAAGTTAAAGTATGTTTTTTACAAGTTAAAGTACGTTTTTTAGAAGTTAAAATACATTTATTAGAAGTTAAAGTAAGTGTTTTACAAGTTGAAATACGTTTTTTACAAGTTATAGTATATTTTCTACAAGTAAAAGTTACGTTTTGACAAGTTAAAGTTACATTTTGACACCTTAAAATACGTTTTTTAAAAGTTAAAGTACGGTTTTTACAAGTTAAAGCAAGTGTTTTACAAGTTGAAGTACGTTTTTTACAAGTTGAAGTTACGTTTTGACAAGTTATAGTAAGTTTTTTACAAGTTAAAGTACGTTTTTTACAAATTAAAGTACGTTTTTAACAAGTTAAAGTTATGTGTTGACAAGTTTAAGTTACATTTTGACACGTTAAAATACGTTTTTTACAAGTATAAGTAAGTGTTTTACAGGTTGAAGTACGTTTTTTACAAGTTAAAGTAAGTGTTTTACAAGTTGAAGTACGTTTTTTACAAGTTAATGTACATTTTCTACAAGTTAAAGTTACGTTATAACAACTTAAAGTTATGTTTTGATACATTAAAATTAAATTTTGACAAGTTAAAATACTTTTTTTACAAGTTAAAGTTACATTTTGATAAGTTTAATTATGTTTTTTACAAGTTAAAGTACGTTTTTTACAAGTTAAAATACATTTTTTACAAGATAAAGTTTCGTTGTGAGAAGTAAAATTACGTTTTTTAAAAGTTAAAGTACGTTTTTAAGAAGTTCAACTTACGTTTTGACAAGTTAAAGTTACGTTTGACAAATTAAAGTAAGTTTTTCACATGTTAAAGTAAGTTTTTAACAGGTTAAAGTTACGTTTTGACAATTAAAGTTACATCTTGACACGTTAAAATATGTTTTTTACAAGTTAAAGTACGTTTTCTACAAGTTGAAGTACGTTTTTTACAAGTAAAGGTACGTGTTTTAAAAGTTGAAGTACGTTTTTTACAAGTTAAAGTACATTTTTTACAAGTTAAAGTTACGTTTTAACAACTTAAAGTTACATTTTGACACATTAAAATTACATTTTGACAAGTTAAAGTACGTTTTATACAACTTAAAGTTACGTTTTCACAAGTTAAAGTTACGTTTTGACTAGTTAAAGTAGGTTTTTATAAGTTAAAGCACGTTTTCTACAAGTTGAAATACTTTTTCTACAAGTTAATGTATATTTGTTATAAGTTAAACAACATTTTTGACAAGTTAAAGTAAGTTTTTTACAAGTTAATGTATGTTTTTTACGAGTTAAAGTTACGTTTTGACAAGTTAAAGTATGTTTTTTACAAGTTAATGTATGTTTTATACATGTATAAAGTTACGTTTTGGCAAGTTAAAGTTACGTTTTGACAAGTTAAAATACGTTTTTGACAAGTTAAAGTTCCATTTTGACAAGTTAAAGTTACATTTTGACAAGTTAAAGTTACATATTGACAAGTTAAAGTACGTTTTTTACAAGTTAAAGTACGTTTTTAACACGTTAAAGTTATGTTTGGACAAGTTAAAGTACGTTTTTTACAAGTTAAAGTACGTTTTTAACAAGTTAAAGTTACGTTTTGACAAGTTAAACTTACATTTTGACAAGTTAAATTACATTTTTTTACCAGTTAAAGTATATTTTTAACAAGTTAAAGTTACGTTTTGACAAGTTAAAGTTACATTTTGACACGTTAAAATACGTTTTTTACAAGTTAAAGTACGTTTTTTACAAGAGGAAGTTTGTTTTTTACAAGTTAAAGTAAGTGTTTTACAAGTTGAAGTACGTTTTTAACAAGTTAAAGTACATTTTCTACAAGTTAAAGTACGATTTTTTTCATGAAAGTTACATTTTGACAGGTTAAAGTACGTTTTTTAGAAGTAAAAATACGTTTTTTAGAAGTTAAAGTAAGTGTTTTACAAGTTTAAATACGTTTTGTACAAGTTAAAGTATATTTTCTACAAGTTAAAGTTACGTTATAACAACTTAAAGTTATGTTTTGACACATTAAAATAACATTTTGACTAGTTAAATTTACGTTTTTTACAAGTTAAATTTACGTTTTGATAAGATTATTTATGTTTTTCACAAGTTAATGTACGTTTTTTACAAGATAAAGTTTCGTTGTGAGAAGTAAACTTCGTTTTTTAAAAGTTAAAGTACGTTTTTAACAAGTTAAAGTTACGTTTTGACAAGTTAAAGTTACGTTTTGACAAGTTACAGTAAGTTTTTTACAAGTTAGAGTAAGTTTTTAACAAGTTAAATTTACGTTTTGACAAGTTAAAGTTTTTTTTTACAAGTTAAAGTACGTTTTTTACAAGTTAAAGTACGTTTTAAACAAGTTAAAGTACGTTTTTAACAAGTTAAAGTTATGTTTTGACATATTTAAGTTACATTTTGACACGTTAAAATACGTTTTTTACAAGTTAGAGTAAGTGTTTACCAAGTTGAAGTACGTTTTTTACAAGTTAAAGTAAGTGTTTTACAAGTTGAAGTACGTTTTTTACAAGTTAAAGTACATCTTCTACAAGTTAAAGTTACGTTATATCAACTTAAAGTTACGTTTTGATACATTAAAACTAAATTTTGACAAGTTAAAATACGTTTTTTACAAGTTAAAGTTACATTTTGATAAGTTTAATTATGTTTTTTACAAGTTAAAGTACGTTTTGTATAAGTTAAAGTTACGGTTTACAAGTTGAAGTACGTTTTTTACAAGTTGAAATACGTTTTTTACAAGTTAAAGTTACGTTTTAACAACTTAAAGTTACGTTTTGACACATTAAAATTACATTTTGACAAGTTAAAGTACGTTTGTTATAAGTTAAAGTTACGTTTTGACAAGTTAAATTATGTTTTTAACAAGTTAAACTTACGTTTTGACAAATTAAAGTTATGTTTTGACAACTTAAATTAGGTTTTTTAAAAGTTAAAGTACGTTTTTTAGAAGTTAAAGTACAATTTTTACAAATTAAATTACGGATTTTACAAGTTAAAGTACGGTTTTTTTCATGAAAGTTACATTTTGACACGTTAAACTACGTTTTTTAGAAGTTAAAATACTTTTTTTACAAGTTTAAGTAAGTGTTTTACAAGTTGAAGTACATTTTTTACAAGTTAAAGTTACGTTATAACAACTTAAAGGTACGCTTTGACACATTAAAATTACATTTTGACAAGTTAAAGTACGTTTTTTATAAGTGAAAGTTACGTTCTGATAAGTTTAATTATGTTTTTTACAAGTTGAAGTACGTTTTTAACAAGATAAAGTTTCGTTGTGGGAAGTAAAATTACGTTTTTTAAAAGTTAAAGTACGTTTTTAACAAGTTAAAGTACGTTTTTTACAAGTTAAAATAAGTTTAATTATGTTTTTTACAAGTTAAAGTACGTTTTTTATAAGATAAAGTATCGTTTTGACAAGTAAAATTACGTTTTTTAAAAGTTAAAGTACGTTTTTAACAAGTTAAACTTACGTGTTGACAAGTTAAAGGTTCGTTGTGACAGGTTAAAGTTACATTTTGACACGTTAAAATACGTTTTTTACAAGTTAAAGTACATTTTTTACAAGTTGAAGTATGTTTTTTACAAGTTAAAATACGTGTTTTACAAGTTGAAGTACGTTTTGTGCAAGTTAAATTACTTTTTTTAGAAGTTAATGTTACGTTTTAACAACTTAAAGTTACGTTTTGACACATTAAAATTATATTTTGACAAGTTAAAGTACGTTTTTTACAAGTTAAAGTTACGTCTTGACAAGTTAAATTACGTTTTTAACAAGTTTAACTTATGTTTTGACAAATTAAAGTTATGTTTTGACAACTTAAATTAGGTTTTTTAAAAGTTAAAGTAAGTTTTTTAGAAGTTAAAGTACAATTTTTACAAATTAAATTACGTTTTTTAAGTTAAAGTACTGTTTTGTTCATGAAAGTTACATTTTGACACGTTAAAGTACGTTTTTTAGAAGTTAAAATACGTTTTTTACAAGTTAAAGTAAGTGTTTTACAAGTCGTAGTACGTTTTATACAAGTTAAAGTATATTTTCTACAAGTTAAAGTTACGTTTTGGCACATTAAAATTATATTTTGACAAGTTAAAGTACATTTTTTACAAGTTAAAGTTAC
Organism: Urtica urens; assembly: GCA_958296335.1. Taxonomy (NCBI): domain Eukaryota; kingdom Viridiplantae; phylum Streptophyta; class Magnoliopsida; order Rosales; family Urticaceae; genus Urtica; species Urtica urens. The sequence goes on from CATQIS010000026.1 coordinate 29,195, forward strand.
GTTTTGATAAGTTTAATTATGTTTTTTACAAGTTAATGTACGTTTTTTACAAGATAAAGTTTCGTTGTGAGAACTAAAATTACGTTTTTTTAAAGTTAAAGTATGTTTTTAACAAGATAAACTTACGTTTTGACAAGTTAAGTTACGTTTTGATAAGTTAAAGTAAGTTTTTTACAAGTTAGAGTAAGTTTTTAACAAGTTAAAGTTACGTTTTGACAAGTTAAAGTTTGTTTTTTACAAGTTAAAGTACGTTTTTTACAAGTTAAAGTACGTTTTTAACAAGTTAAAGTTATCGTTTTGACAAGTAAAATTAAGTTTTTTAAAAGTTAAGTACGTTTTTAACAAGTTAAACATACGTTTTGACAAGTTAAATCTTCGTTGTGACAAGTTAAAGTTACATTTTGACACGTTAAAATATGTTTTTTACAAGTTAAAGTACATTTTTTACAAGTTGAAGTACGTGTTTTACAAGTTAAAGTACGTGTTTTACAAGTTGAAGTACGTTTTGTACAAGTTAAAGTACATTTTTTAGAAGATAAAGTTACGTTTTAACAACTTAAAGTTACGTTTTGACACATTAAAATTACATTTTGACAAGTTAAAGTACGTTTTTTATAGTTAAAGTTACTTTTTGACAAGTTAAATTACGTTTTTAACAAGTTAAACTTACGTTTTGACAAATTAAAGTTATGTTTTGACAACTTAAATTAGGTTTTTTACAAGTTAAAGTACGTTTTTTAGAAGTTAAAGTACAATTTTGACAAATTAAATTACGTTTTTTACAAGTTAAAGTACGGTTTTTTTCATGAAAATTACATTTTGACACGTTAATGTACGTTTTTTAGAAGTTAAAATACGATTTTTAGAAATTAAAGTAAGTGTTTTACAAGTTTAAATACATTTTTTACAAGTTAAAGTATATTTTCTACAAGTTAAAGTTACGTTATAACAACTTAAAGTTATGTTTTGACACATTAAAATAACATTTTGACAAATTAAAGTATGTTTTTTACAAGTTAAGGTACGTTTTTTACAAGTTAAAGTTACATTTTAACACATTCAAATTACATTTTGACAAGTTAAAGTACCTTTTTTATAAGTTAAAGTTATGTTTTGACAAGTTAAATTACGTTTTTAACATGTTAAACTTACGTTTTGACATATTAAAGTAAGTTTTTTTACAAGTTAGAGTAAGTTTTTGACAAGTTAAAGTACCTTTTTTACAAGTTAAAGTACATTTTGACAAGTTAAAGTACGTTTTTTACAAGTGAATGTATGTTTTTAACAATTTAAACTTATGTTTTGACAAGTTAAAGTTACGTTTTGACAAGTTAAAGTAGGTTTTTTACTAGTTAAAGTTACGTTTTGACAAGTTAAAGTATGTTTTTTACAAGTTAAAGTACGTTTTTTACAAGTTGAAGTACGTTTTTTACAACTTGAAGTACGTTTTTACAAGTTAAAGTTACGTTTTGACAACTTAAAGTTACGTTTTAACACATTAAAATTACATTTTGACAAGTTAAAGTACATTTTTTACAAGTTAAAGTTACGTTTTGACAAGGTAAATTACGTTTTTAACAAGTTAAACTTCTGTTTTGACATATTAAAGTTACGTTTTGACAAGATAAAGTAGGTTTTTTACAAGTTAAAGTACGTTTTGTTACAAGTTGAAGTACGTTTTTACAAGCTAAAGTACATTTGTTACAAGTTAAACCACATTTTTGACAAGTTAAAGTACGTTTTTTACAAATGAATGTATGTTTTAAACAAGTTAAAGTTACGTTTTGACAAGTTAAAGTTACGTTTTGACAATTTAAAGTACGTTTTTTTCAAGTTAATGTGTATTTTTAACAAGTTAAACTTACGTTTAGACCAGTTAAAGTTACGTTTTCACAAGTTAAAGTAGGTTTTTTACAAGTTAAAGTTACGTTTTAACACATTCAAATTATATTTTGACAAGTTAAAGTACCTTTTTTATAAGTTAAAGTTATGTTTTGACAAGTTAAATTACGTTTTTAACATGTTAAACTTACGTTTTGAAAAATGAAAGTTGAAGTACGTTTTTACAAGTTAAAGTACATTTGTTACAAGTTAAACCACATTTTTGACAAGTTAAAGTACGTTGGTTACAAGTTAATGTATGTTTTTAACAAGTTAAACTTACGTTTTGACAAGTTAAAGTTATGTTTTGACAAGTTAAAGTAGGTTTTTTACAAGTTAAAGTACGTTTTTTACAAGTTAAAGTTACATTGTGACAAGTTAAAGTTACATTTTGACACGTTAAAATACGTTTTTTACAAGTTAAAGTACGTTTTTAACAAGTTTAAGCAAGTGTTTTACAAGTTGAAATAAGTTTATTACATGTTGATGTACGTTTTTTACAAGTTAAAGTTACGTTTCAACACATTCAAATTACATTTTGACAAGTTAAAGTACCTTTTTTATAAGTTAAAGTTATGTTTTGACAAGTTAAATTACGTTTTTAACATGTTAAACTTACGTTTTGACAAATTAAAGTAACGTTTTGACAAGGTAAAGTAGGTTTTTTACAAGTTAAAGCACGTTTTTTACAAGATGAAGTACGTTTTTACAAGTTAAAGTACATTTGTAACAAGTTAAACCACATTTTTGACAAGTTAAAGTTCTTTTTTTACAAGTGAATGTATGTTTTTAACAATTTAAACTTATGTTTTGACAAGTTAAATTTACGTTTTGACAAGTTAAAGTTGGTTTTTTACAAGTTAAAGTTACGTTTTGACAAGTTAAAGTACGTTTTTTACAAGTTAAAGTACGTTTTTTACAAGTTGAAGTACGTTTTTTACAACTTGAAGTACGTTTTTACAAGTTAAAGTTACGTTTTAACAACTTAAAGTTACGTTTTAACACATTAAAATTACATTTTGACAAGTTAAAGTACATTTTTTACAAGTTAAAGTTACGTTTTGACAAGGTAAATTACGTTTTTAACAAGTTAAACTTATGTTTTGACAAATTAAAGTTACGTTTTGACAAGATAAAGTAGGTTTTTTACAAGTTAAAGTACGTTTTTTACAAGTTGAAGTACGTTTTTACAAGTTAAAGTACATTTGTTACAAGTTAAACCACATTTTTGACAAGTTAAAGTACGTTTTTTACAAATGAATGTATGTTCTAAACAAGTTAATGTTACGTTTTGACAAGTTAAAGTTACGTTTTGACAAGTTAAAGTACGTTTTTTTCAAGTTAATGTGTATTTTTAACAAGTTAAACTTACGTTTAGACAAGTTAAAGTTACGTTTTAACAAGTTAAAGTAGGTTTTTTACAAGTTAAAGTACGTTTTTTACAAGTTGAAGTACGTTTTTACAAGTTAAAGTACATTTGTTACAAGTTAAACCACATTTTTGACAAGTTAAAGTACGTTGGTTACAAGTTAATGTATGTTTTTAACAAGTTAAACTTACGTTTTGACAAGTTAAAGTTATGTTTTGACAAGTTAAAGTAGGTTTTTTACAAGTTAAAGTACGTTTTTTACAAGTTAAAGTTACATTGTGACAAGTTAAAGTTACATTTTGACACGTTAAAATACGTTTTTTACAAGTTAAAGTACGTTTTTAACAAGTTTAAGCAAGTGTTTTACAAGTTGAAATAAGTTTATTACATGTTGATGTACGTTTTTTACAAGTTAAAGTTACGTTTCAACACATTCAAATTACATTTTGACAAGTTAAAGTACCTTTTTTATAAGTTAAAGTTATGTTTTGACAAGTTAAATTACGTTTTTAACATGTTAAACTTACGTTTTGACAAATTAAAGTAACGTTTTGACAAGGTAAAGTAGGTTTTTTACAAGTTAAAGCACGTTTTTTACAAGATGAAGTACGTTTTTACAAGTTAAAGTACATTTGTAACAAGTTAAACCACATTTTTGACAAGTTAAAGTTCTTTTTTTACAAGTGAATGTATGTTTTTAACAATTTAAACTTATGTTTTGACAAGTTAAATTTACGTTTTGACAAGTTAAAGTAGGTTTTTTACAAGTTAAAGTTACGTTTTGACAAGTTAAAGTACGTTTTTTACAAGTTAAAGTACGTTTTTTACAAGTTGAAGTACGTTTTTTACAAGTTGAAGTACGTTTTTACAAGTTAAAGTTACGTTTTAACAACTTAAAGTTACGTTTTAACACATTAAAATTACATTTTGACAAGTTAAAGTACATTTTTTACAAGTTAAAGTTACGTTTTGACAAGGTAAATTACGTTTTTAACAAGTTAAACTTATGTTTTGACAAATTAAAGTTACGTTTTGACAAGATAAAGTAGGTTTTTTACAAGTTAAAGTACGTTTTTTACAAGTTGAAGTACGTTTTTACAAGTTAAAGTACATTTGTTACAAGTTAAACCACATTTTTGACAAGTTAAAGTACGTTTTTTACAAATGAATGTATGTTCTAAACAAGTTAATGTTACGTTTTGACAAGTTAACGTTACGTTTTGACAAGTTAAAGTACGTTTTTTTCAAGTTAATGTGTATTTTTAACAAGTTAAACTTACGTTTAGACAAGTTAAAGTTACGTTTTGACAAGTTAAAGTAGGTTTTTTACAAGTTAAAGTACGTTTTTTACAAGTTGAAGTACGTTTTTACAAGTTAAAGTACATTTGTTACAAGTTAAACCACATTTTTGACAAGTTAAAGTACGTTGGTTACAAGTTAATATATGTTTTTAACAAGTTAAACTTACGTTTTGACAAGTTAAAGTTACGTTTTGACAAGTTAAAGTAGGTTTTTTACAAGTTAAAGTACGTTTTTAACAAGTTAAAGTTACATTGTGACAAGTTAAAGTTACATTTTGACACGTTAAAATACGTTTTTTACAAGTTAAAGTACGTTTTTAACAAGTTTAAGCAAGTGTTTTACAAGTTGAAATAAGTTTATTTCATGTTGATGTACGTTTTTTACAAGTTAAAGTTACGTTTTAACACATTCAAATTACATTTTGACAATTTAAAGTACATTTTTTATAAGTTAAAGTTATGTTTTGACAAGTTAAATTACGTTTTTAACATGTTAAACTTACGTTTTGACAAATGAAAGTTACGGTTTGACAAGTTAAAGTAGGTTTTTTACAAGTTAAAGCACGTTTTTTACAAGATGAAGTACGTTTTTACAAGTTAAAGTACATTTCTAACAAGTTAAACCACATTTTTGACAAGTTAAAGAACGTTTTTTACAAGTGAATGTATGTTTTTAACAATTTCAACTTATGTTTTGACAAGTTAAAGTTACGTTTTGACAAGTTAAAGTAGGTTTTTTACAAGTTAAAGTTACGTTTTGACAAGTTAAAGTACGTTTTTTACAAGTTAAAGTACGTTTTTTACAAGTTGAAGTACGTTTTTTACAGCTTGAAGTACGTTTTTACAAGTTAAAGTTACGTTTTAACAACTTAAAGTTACGTTTTAACACATTAAAATTACATTTTGACAAGTTAAAGTACATTTTTTACAAGTTAAAGTTACGTTTTGACAAGGTAAATTATGTTTTTAACAAATTAAACTTATGTTTTGACAAATTAAAGTTACGTTTTGACAAGATAAAGTAGGTTTTTTACAAGTTAAAGTACGTTTTTTACAATTTGAAGTACGTTTTTACAAGTTAAAGTACATTTGTAACAAGTTAAACCACATTTTTGACAAGTTAAAGTTTTTTTTTACAAGTGAATGTATTTTTTTAACAATTTAAACTTATGTTTTGACAAGTTAAAGTTACGTTTTGACAAGTTAAAGTACGTTTTTTTCAAGTTAATGTATGTTTTTAACAAGTTAAACTTACGTTTTGACAAGTTAAAGTTACGTTTTGACAAGTTAAAGTAGGTTTTTTACAAGTTAAAGTACGTTTTTTACAAGTTGAAGTACGTTTTTACAAGTTAAAGTACATTTGTTACAAGTTAAACCACATTTTTGACAAGTTAAAGTACGTTGGTTACAAGTTAATATATGTTTTTAACAAGTTAAACTTACGTTTTGACAAGTTAAAGTTACGTTTTGACAAGTTAAAGTAGGTTTTTTACAAGTTAAAGTACGTTTTTTACAAGTTAAAGTTACATTGTGACAAGTTAAAGTTACATTTTGACACGTTAAAATACGTTTTTTACAAGTTAAAGTACGTTTTTAACAAGTTTAAGCAAGTGTTTTACAAGTTGAAATAAGTTTATTTCATGTTGATGTACGTTTTTTACAAGTTAAAGTTACGTTTTAACACATTCAAATTACATTTTGACAAGTTAAAGTACATTTTTTATAAGTTAAAGTTATGTTTTGACAAGTTAAATTACGTTTTTAACATGTTAAACTTACGTTTTGACAAATGAAAGTTACGTTTTGACAAGTTAAAGTAGGTTTTTTACAAGTTAAAGCACGTTTTTTACAAGATGAAGTACGTTTTTACAAGTTAAAGTACATTTCTAACAAGTTAAACCACATTTTTGACAAGTTAAAGAACGTTTTTTACAAGTGAATGTATGTTTTTAACAATTTCAACTTATGTTTTGACAAGTTAAAGTTACGTTTTGACAAGTTAAAGTAGGTTTTTTACAAGTTAAAGTTACGTTTTGACAAGTTAAAGTACGTTTTTTACAAGTTAAAGTACGTTTTTTACAAGTTGAAGTACGTTTTTTACAGCTTGAAGTACGTTTTTACAAGTTAAAGTTACGTTTTAACAACTTAAAGTTACGTTTTAACACATTAAAATTACATTTTGACAAGTTAAAGTACATTTTTTACAAGTTAAAGTTACGTTTTGACAAGGTAAATTATGTTTTTAACAAATTAAACTTATGTTTTGACAAATTAAAGTTACGTTTTGACAAGATAAAGTAGGTTTTTTACAAGTTAAAGTACGTTTTTTACAATTTCAAGTACGTTTTTACAAGTTAAAGTACATTTGTAACAAGTTAAACCACATTTTTGACAAGTTAAAGTTTTTTTTTACAAGTGAATGTATTTTTTTAACAATTTAAACTTATGTTTTGACAAGTTAAAGTTACGTTTTGACAAGTTAAGGTACGTTTTTTTCAAGTTAATGTGTATTTTTAACAAGTTAAATTTACGTTTAGACAAGTTAAAGTTACGTTTTGACAAGTTAAAGTAGGTTTTTTACAAGTTAAAGTACGTTTTTTACAAGTTGAAGTACGTTTTTACAAGTTAAAGTACATTTGTTACAAGTTAAACCACATTTTTGACAAGTTAAAGTACGTTGGTTACAAGTTAATATATGTTTTTAACAAGTTAAACTTACGTTTTGACAAGTTAAAGTTACGTTTTGACAAGTTAAAGTAGGTTTTTTACAAGTTAAAGTACGTTTTTAACAAGTTAAAGTTACATTGTGACAAGTTAAAGTTACATTTTGACACGTTAAAATACGTTTTTTACAAGTTAAAGTACGTTTTTAACAAGTTTAAGCAAGTGTTTTACAAGTTGAAATAAGTTTATTTCATGTTGATGTACGTTTTTTACAAGTTAAAGTTACGTTTTAACACATTCAAATTACATTTTGACAAGTTAAAGTACATTTTTTATAAGTTAAAGTTATGTTTTGACAAGTTAAATTACGTTTTTAACATGTTAAACTTACGTTTTGACAAATGAAAGTTACGTTTTGACAAGTTAAAGTAGGTTTTTTACAAGTTAAAGCACGTTTTTTACAAGATGAAGTACGTTTTTACAAGTTAAAGTACATTTCTAACAAGTTAAACCACATTTTTGACAAGTTAAAGAACGTTTTTTACAAGTGAATGTATGTTTTTAACAATTTCAACTTATGTTTTGACAAGTTAAAGTTACGTTTTGACAAGTTAAAGTAGGTTTTTTACAAGTTAAAGTTACGTTTTGACAAGATAAAGTACGTTTTTTACAAGTTAAAGTACGTTTTTTACAAGTTGAAGTACGTTTTTTACAACTTGAAGTACGTTTTTACAAGTTAAAGTTACGTTTTAACAACTTAAAGTTACGTTTTAACACATTCAAATTACATTTTGACAAGTTAAAGAACATTTTTTACAAGTTAAAGTTACGTTTTGACAAGGTAAATTACGTTTTTAACAAGTTAAACTTATGTTTTGACAAATTAAAGTTACGTTTTGACAAGATAAAGTAGGTTTTTTACAAGTTAAAGTACGTTTTTTACAAGTTGAAGTACGTTTTTACAAGTTAAAGTACATTTGTTACAAGTTAAACCACATTTTTGACAAGTTAAAATACGTTTTTTACGAATGAATGTATGTTCTAAACAAGTTAATGTTCCGTTTTGACAAGTTAAAGTTACGTTTTGACAAGTTAAAGTTACGTTTTAACACATTCAAATTATATTTTGACAAGTTAAAGTACCTTTTTTATAAGTTAAAGTTATGTTTTGACAAGTTAAATTACGTTTTTAACATGTTAAACTTACGTTTTGAAAAATGAAAGTTACGTTTTGACAAGTTAAAGTTGGTTTTTTACAAGTTAAAGCACGTTTTTTACAAGTTGAAGTACGTTTTTACAAGTTAAAGTACATTTGTTACAAGTTAAACCACATTTTTCACACGTGAAACTACGTTGGTTACAAGTTAATGTATGTTTTTAACAAGTTAAACTTACGTTTTGACAAGTTAAAGTTACGTTTTGACAAGTTAAAGTAGGTTTTTTACAAGTTAAAGTACGTTTTTTACAATATAAAGTTACATTGAGACAAGTTAAAGTTACATTTTGACACGTTAAAATACGTTTTTTACAAGTTAAAGTACGTTTGTAACATGTTTAAGCAAGTGTTTTACAAGTTGAAATAAGTTTTTTACAAGTTGAAGTATGTTTTTTACAAGTTAAAGTTACGTTTTAACACATTCAAATTACATTTTGACAAGTTAAAGTACCTTTTTTATAAGTTAAAGTTATGTTTTGACAAGTTAAATTACGTTTTTAACATGTTAAACTTACGTTTTGACATATTAAAGTTACGTTTTGACAAGATAAAGTAGGTTTTTTACAAGTTAAAGTACGTTTTTTACAAGTTGAAGTACGTTTTTACAAGTTAAAGTAAATTTGTTACAAGTTAAACCACATTTTTGACAAGTTAAAGTACGTTGGTTACAAGTTTATGTATGTTTTTAACAAGTTAAACTTACGTTTTGACAAGTTAAAGTTACGTTTATTAAAGTTAAAGTAGGTTTTTTACAATTTAAAGTACGTTTTTTACAAGTTCAAGTTACATATTGACAAGTTAAAGTTACATTTTAACACGTTAAAATACGTTTTTTACAAGTTAAAGTACGTTTTTTACAAGTTAAAGCAAGTGTTTTACAATTTGAAATAAGTTTTTTACAAGTTGAAGTACGTTTTTTACAAGTTAAAGTTACGTTTAAACACATTCAAATTACATTTTGACAAGTTAAAGTACCTTTTTTATAAGTTAAAGTTATGTTTTTAAAAGTTAAATTACGTTTTTAACAAGTTAAACTTATGTTTTGACAAATTAAAGTTACATTTTGACAAGATAAAGTAGGTTTTTTACAAGTTAAAGTACATTTTTTACAAGTTGAAGTACGTTTTTACAAGTTAAAGTATATTTGTTACAAGATACACCACATTTTTGACAAGTTAAAGTACGTTGGTCACAAGTTAATGTATGTTTTTAACAAGTTAAACTTACGTTTTGAAAAGTTAAAGTTACGTTTTGACAAGTTAAAGTAGGTTTTTTACAAGTTAAAGTACGTTTTTTACTAGTTAAAGTTACATTTTGACAAGTTAAAGTTACATTTTGACACGTTCAAATACGTTTTTTACAATTTAAAGTACGTCTTTTACAAGTTAAAGCAAGTGTTTTACAAGTCGAAATAAGTTTTTTACAAGTTGAAGTACGTTTTTTACAAGTTAAAGTTACGTTTTAACACATTCAAATTACATTTTGACAAGTTAAAGTACCTTTTTTATAAGTTAAAGTTATGTTTTGACAAGTTAAATTACGTTTTTAACATGTTAAACTTACGTTTTGACAAATGAAAGTTACGTTTTGACAAGTTAAAGTTGGTTTTTTACAAGTTAAAGCACGTTTTTTACAAGATGAAGTACGTTTTTACAAGTTAAAGTACATTTGTAACAAGTTAAACCACATTTTTGACAAGTTAAAGTACATTTTTTACAAGTGAATGTATGTTTTTAACAATTTAAACTTATGTTTTGACAAGTTAAAGTTACGTTTTGACAAGTTAAAGTACGTTTTTTACAAGTTAAAGTTACGTATTTACAGGTTAAAGTACGTTTTTTACAAGTTAAAGTACGTTTTTTACAAGTTAAAGTTACATATTGACAAGTTAAAGTTACATTTTGACACGTGAAAATACGTTTTTTACAAGTTAAAGTACGTTCTTTACAAGTTAAAGCAAGTGTTTTACAAGTCGAAATAAGTTTTTTACAAGTTGAAGTACGTTTTTTACAAGTTAAAGTTACGTTTTAACACATTCAAATTACATTTTAACAAGTTAAAGTACCTTTTTTATAAGTTAAAGTTATGTTTTGACAAGTTAAATTACGTTTTTAACAAGTTAAACTTATGTTTTGACAAATTAAAGTTACGTTTTGACAAGATAAAGTAGGTTTTTTACAAGTTAAAGTACGTTTTTTACAAGTTGAAGTACGTTTTTACAAGTTAAAGTACATTTGTTACAAGTTCAACCACATTTTTGACAAGTTAAAGTACATTGGTTACAAGTTAATGTATGTTTTTAATTAGTTAAACTTACGTTTTGACAAGTTAAAGTTACGTTTTGACAAGTTAAAGTAGGTTTTTTACAACTTAAAGTACTTTTTTTACAAGTTAAAGTTACATTTTGACAAGTTAAAGTTACATTTTGACATGTTAAAATACGTTTTTTACAAGTTAAAGTACGTTTTTTACAAGTTAAGCAAGTGTTTACAAGTTGAAATAAGTTTTTTACAAGTTGAAGTACGTTTTTTACAAGTTAAAGTTACGTTTGAACACATTCAAATTACATTTTGACTAGTTAAAGTACCTTTTTTATAAGTTAAAGTTATGTTTTGACAAGTTAAATTACGTTTTTAACATGTTAAACTTACGTTTTGACAAATGAAAGTTACGTTTTGACAAGTTAAAGTTGGTTTTTTACAAGTTAAAGCACGTTTTTTACAAGATGAAGTACGTTTTTACAAGTTAAAGTACATTTGTAACAAGTTAAACCACATTTTTGACAAGTTAAAGTACGTTTTTTACAAGTGAATGTATGTTTTTAACAATTTAAACTTATGTTTTGACAAGTTAAAGTTACGTTTTGACAAGTTAAAGTAGGTTTTTTACAAGTTAAAGTTACGTTTTGACAAGTTAAAGTACGTTTTTTACAAGTTAAAGTACGTTTTTTACAAGTTGAATTACGCTTTTTACAACTTGAAGTACGTTTTTACAAGTTAAAGTTACGTTTTGACAACTTAAAGTTACGTTTTAACACATTAAAATTACATTTTGACAAGTTAAAGTAAATTTTTTACAAGTTAAAGTTACGTTTTGACAAGTTAAATTAAGTTTTTACAAGTTCATGTATGTTTTTTATAAGTTAAATTTACGTTTTGACAAGTTAAAGTTACGTTTTGACAAGTTAAAGTACGTTTTTTTCAAGTTAATGTATATTTTTAACAAGTTAAACTTACGTTTAGACAAGTTAAAGTTACGTTTTGACAAGTTAAAGTAGATTTTTTACAAGTTAAAGTACGTTTTTTACAAGTTGAATTACATTTTTTCAAGTTAAAGTACATTTGTTACAAGTTAAACCACATTTTTGACAAGTTAAAGTACGTTGGTTACAAGTTAATGTATGTTTTTAACAAATTAAACTTACGTTTTGACAAGTTAAAGTTACGTTTTGACAAGTTAAAGTAGGTTTTTTACAATATAAAGTTACATTGTGACAAGTTAAAGTTACATTTTGACACGTTAAAATACGTTTTATTACAAGTTAAAGTACGTTTTTAACAAGTTTAAGCAAGTGTTTTACAAGTTGAAATAAGTTTTTTACAAGTTGAAGTACGTTTTTTACAAGTTAAAGTTACATTTTAACACATTCAAATTACATTTTGACAAGTTATAGTACCTTTTTTATAAGTTAAAGTTATGTTTTGACAAGTTAAATTACGTTTTTAACATGTTAAACTTACGTTTTGACATATTAAAGTTACGTTTTGACTCGATAAAGTAGGTTTTTTACAAGTTAAAGTACGTTTTTTACAAGTTGAAGTATGTTTTTACAAGTTAAAGTACATTTGTTACAAGTTAAACCACATTTTTGACAAGTTAAAGTACATGGGTTACAAGTTAATGTATGTTTTTAACTAGTTAAACTTACGTTTTGACAAGTTAAAGTTTCGTTTTGACAAGTTAAAGTAGGTTTTTTACAACTTAAAGTACTTTTTTTACAAGTTAAAGTTACATTTTGACAAGTTAAAGTTACATTTTGACATGTTAAAATACATTTTTTACAAGTTAAAGTACGTTTTTTACAAGTTAAAGCAAGTGTTTTACAAGTTGAAAAAAGTTTTTTACAAGTTGAAGTACGTTTTTTACAAGATGAACTACGTTTTTACAAGTTAAAGTACATTTGTAACAAGTTAAACCACATTTTTGACAAGTTAAAGTACGTTTTTTACAAGTGAATGTATGTTTTTAACAATTTAAACTTATGTTTTGACAAGTTAAAGTTACGTTTTGACAAGTTAAAGTAAGTTTTTTACAAGTTAAAAATACGTTTTGACAACTTAAAGTACGTTTTTTACAAGTTAAAGTACGTTTTTTACAAGTTAAAGTACGTTTTTTACAAGTTGAAGTACGTTTTTTTAAGTTAAAGTTACGTTTTAACAACTTAAAGTTACGTTTTAACACATTAAAATTACATTTTGACAAGTTAAAGTACATTTTTTACAAGTTAAAGTTACGTTTTGACAAGGTAAATTACCTTTTTAACAAGTTAAACTTATGTTTTGACAAATTAAAGTTACGTTTTGACAAGATAAAGTAGGTTTTTTACAAGTTAAAGTACGTTTTTTACAAGTTGAAGTACGTGTTTACAAGTTAAAGTACATTTGTTTCAAGTTAAACCACATTTTTGACAAGTTTAAGTACGTTTTTTACAAATGAATGTATGTTTTTAACAAGTTAAAGTTACGTTTTGACAAGTTAAAGTTATGTTTTGACAAGTTAAAGTACGTTATTTTCAAGTTAATGTGTATTTTTAACAAGTTAAACTTACGTTTAGACAAGTTAAAGTTACGTTTTGACAAGTTAAACTATGTTTTTTACAAGTTAAAGTACGTTTTTTACAAGTTGAAGTACGATTTTACAAGTTAAAGTACATTTGTTACAAGCTAAACCACATTTTTGACAAGTTAAAGTACGTTGGTTACAAGTTAATGTATGTTTTTAACTAGTTAAACTTACGTTTTGACAAGTTAAAGTTACGTTTTGACAAGTTAAAGTAGGTTTTTTACAACTTAAAGTACTTTTTTTACAAGTTAAAGTTACATTTTGACAAGTTAAAGTTACATTTTGACATGTTAAAATACGTTTTTTACAAGTTAAAGTACGTTTTTTACAAGTTAAGCAAATGTTTTACAAGTTGAAATAAGTTTTTTACAAGTTGAAGTACATTTTTACAAGGTAAAGTTACGTTTTAACACATTCAAATTACATTTTGACAAGTTAAAGGACCTTTTTTATAAGTTAAAGTTATGTTTTGACAAGTTAAATTACGTTTTTAACAAGTTAAACTTATGTTTTGACAAATTAAAGTTACGTTTTGACAAGATAAAGTAGGTTTTTTACAAGTTGAAGTACGTTTTTACAAGTTAAAGTACATTTGTTACAAGTTAAACCACATTTTTGACAAGTTAAAGTACGTTGGTTACCAGTTAATGTATGTTTTTAACAACTTAAAGTTACGTTTTCACAAGTTAAAGTAGGTTTTTTACAACTTAAAGTACGTTTTTTACAAGTTAAAGTTACATTTTGACAAGTTAAAGTTACATTTTCACACGTTAAAATACGTTTTTTACATGTTAAAGTACGTTTTTTACAAGTTAAAGCAAGTGTTTTACAAGTTGAAATAAGTTTTTTACAAGTTGAAGTACGTTTTTTACAAGTTAAAGTTACGTTTTAACACATTCAAATTACATTTTGACAAGTTAAAGTACGTTTTTTACAAGTTAAAGTTACGTTTTGACAAGTTAAATTACGTTTTTAACGAGTTAAACTTACGTTTTGACAAATTAAAGTTACGTTTGACAAGTTAAAGTAGATTTTTTACAAGTTAAAGTACGTTTTTTACAAGTTGAAGTACGTTTTTACAAGTTAAAGTACATTTGTTACAAGTTAAACCACATTTTTGACAAGTTAAAGTACGTTGGTTACAAGTTAATGTATGTTTTTAACAAGCTAAACTTACGTTTTGACAAGTTGAAGTTACGTTTTGACAAGTTAAAGTAGGTTTTTTACAAGTTAAAGTACGTTTTTTACAAGTTAAAGTTACATTTTAACAAGTTAAAGTTACATTTTGACTGGTTAAAATACGTTTTTTACAAGTTAAAGTACGTTTTTACAAGTTAAAGCAAGTGTTTTACAAGTTGAAATAAGTTTTTTACAAGTTGAAGTATGTTTTTTACAAGTTAAAGTTACGTTTTAACACATTCAAATTACATTTTGACAAGTTAAAGTACGTTTTTTACAAGTTAAAGTTACGTTTTGACAAGTTAAATTACGTTTTTAACGAGTTAAACTTACGTTTTGACAAATTAAAGTTACGTTTGACAAGTTAAAGTAGATTTTTTACAAGTTAAAGTACGTTTTTTACAAGTTGAAGTACGTTTTTACAAGTTAAAGTACATTTGTTACAAGTTAAACCACATTTTTGACAAGTTAAAGTACGTTGGTTACAAGTTAATGTATGTTTTTAACAAGCTAAACTTACGTTTTGACAAGTTGAAGTTACGTTTTGACAAGTTAAAGTAGGTTTTTTACAAGTTAAAGTACGTTTTTTACAAGTTAAAGTTACATTTTAACAAGTTAAAGTTACATTTTGACACGTTAAAATACGTTTTTTACAAGTTAAAGTACGTTTTTACAAGTTAAAGCAAGTGTTTTACAAGTTGAAATAAGTTTTTTACAAGTTGAAGTACGTTTTTTACAAGTTAAAGTTACGTTTTAACACATTCAAATTACATTTTGACAAGTTAAAGTACCTTTTTTATAAGTTAAAGTTATGTTTTGACAAGTTAAATTACGTTTTTAACAAGTTAAACTTATGTTTTGACAAATTAAAGTTACGTGTTGACAAGATAAAGTAGGTTTTTTACAAGTTAAAGTACGTTTTTTACAAGTTCAAGTACGTTTTTACAAGTTAAAGTACATTTGTTACAAGTTTAACCACATTTTTGACAAGTTAAAGTACGTTGGTTACAAGTTAATGTATGTTTTTAACAAGTTAAACTTAGGTTTTGACAAGTTAAAGTTATGTTTTGACAAGTTAAGGTAGGTTTTTTACAATTAAAGTACGTTTTTTACAAGTTAAAGTTACATTTTGACAAGTTAAAGTTATATTTTGACACGTTAAAATACGTTTTTTACAAGTTAAAGTACGATTTTTACAAGGTAAAGTAAGTGTTTTACAAGTTGAAATAAGTTTTTTACAAGTTGAACTACGTTTTTTACAAATTAAAGTTACGTTTTAACGCATTCAAATTACATTTTGACAAGTTAAAGTACCTTTTTTATATGTTAAAGTTATGTTTTGACAAGTTAAATTACGTTTTTAACAAGTTAAACTTACGTTTTGACAAATTAAAGTTACGTTTTGACAAGATAAAGTAGGTTTTTTACAAGTTAAAGTACGTTTTTTACAAGTTGAAGTACGTTTTAACAAGTTAAAGTACATTTGTTTCAAGTTAAACCACAATTTTGACAAGTTAAAGTACGTTTTTTAGAACTTGAAGTATGTTTTTACAAGTTAAACCATATTTTTGACAAGTTAAAGTACGTTTTTTACAAGTGAATGTATGTTTTTAACAATTTAAACTTATGTTTTGACAAGTTAAAGTTACGTTTTGACAAGTTAAAGTAGGTTTTTTACAAGTTAATGTATGTTTTTAACAAGTTAAACTTACGTTTTGACAAGTTAATGTAGGTTTTTTACAAGTTAAAGTTACGTTTTGACAAGTTAAGCTACGTTTTTTATAAGTTAAAGTACGTTTTTTACAAGTTAAAGTACGTTAATAACAAGTTAAAGTTAAAGTTACATTTTGACACGTTAAAATACGTTTTTTACAAGTTAAAGTACATTTTTTACAAGTTCAAGTTCGTTTTTTACAAGTTAAAGTAAGATTTTAACAAGTTGAAATACGTTTTTTACAAGTTAAAGTACATTTTTTACCAGTTAAAGTTACGTTTTAACAACTTAATGTTACGTTTTGACACATTAAAATTACATTTTGACAAGTTAAGGTACTTTTTTTACAAGTTAAACTTACGTTTAGATAAGTTAAATTATGTTTTTAACAAGTTAAACTTACGTTTTGACAAATTTAAGTTACGTTTTGACAAGTTAAAGTAGGTTTTTTAGAAGTTAAAGAATGTTTTTTACATGTTGAAGTACGTTTTTTACAAGTTAAAGTACATTTGTTACAAGTAAAACAACATTTTTGATAAGGTAAAGTACTGTTTTTACAAGTGAATGTATGTTTTAAACAATTTAAACTTATGTTTTGACAAGTTAAAGTTACGTTTTGACAAGGTAAAGAAGGTTTTTTACAAGTTAAATTACATTTTTTACAAGTTGAAGTATGTTTTTACAAGTTAAAGTACATTTGTTACAAGTTAAACCACATTTTTGACAAGTTAAAATACGTTTTTTACAAGTAAATGTATGTTTTTAACAATTTAAACTTATGTATTGACAAGTTAAAGTTACGTTTTGACAATATAAAGTAGGTTTTTTACAAGTTAAATTATGTTTTTTATAAGTTGAAGTACGTTCTTACAAGTTAAAGTACCTTTGTCAAAAGTTAAACCACATTTTTGTCAAGTTAAAGTATGTTTTTTACAAGTTAAAGTACGTTTTTTACAACTTGAAGTACGTTTTTACAAGTTAAAGAACATTTGTTACAAGTTAAACCACATTTTTTAAAAGTTAAAAGTACGTTTTTTACACGTTAATGTGTGTTTTTAACAACTTAAACTTATGTTTTAACAAATTATAGTTAGGTTTTGGCAAGTTAAACTACGTTTGTTACAAGTTAAAGTACATTTGTTACAAGTTAAACAACATTTTTAACATGTTAAAGTAGGTTTTTTACAAGTTAATGTATGTTTTTTGTTGGGATTGGTGCCCACAAAGGAGATATTAGACATTAAGATACTTTATGTATTTATATTTTGTTGAAACATTGATATTAATAAATGTTCATTCTTTATAAGACTGTGTTTAGTTATGTTTAAGCTATGCTCTGAAACTGTCATCAACGAAAAGGGTATTAAGTACAGACTTGACAAGATAACCCCTTGTGACAAGTTTGAAACCATTTGTTCGCAATCTAAAGATCGATAGAGCAATCGTATCTTATTATTGATTGTTAGCATGAATCATGATATCTCATCTTGTGATATAGAGAGTTGTGACTCTATGATTCATACTGAGTATTTTATAAAAGATACTGAACAAGACCAGTGACACTTAGAAGCTCGAGACAAAACTGTTTACACACTCGAAACTTCAAGTTCACAACTAAAGGAGTATTATGATACTTACCTTAATCCTGAAGTGAATATGTAATTGACATTGCACTTTGTGACATTTGATTCGTCAATGGGCAATGACTAAATTTTAGTTGCATCTGACCCGACTGTTGGTGTCACAAGGATGCAATGTTGGGTTACATGATTCACAGATATGGAATTCATGTAACAACAATGCAAATGCATTAGTATCACACTATGCTTTGTTATGAGAGTGTGAATGAATAAACCTGGCCAGGTATTCATTGAATGAGTTCATTCTTTGATTAAAACATGTGACATGTACAGACATCTCACTCTATGTTTTTCTCATTCACAAATAACAAAGGAGTTAGTGAAATAATAACTCGAGGGGTAAAACAGTAATTTTACATTCCTCTCAGTTACTGATACACATGAAGGGTAACATCGTAATATACTCCGTGGATCGTATGAGAAATTGTCTTCATATCAAACATAAAAGATACGCACATGAACAGAGAGATTATCAATATTGGTCCTTTAGTGGAATCGATCAATATTAAGAATTAAAAGTCGGAAAAAGTTTGTGAACTTTTGTGTCCGTACTTTATTCTAAAGCTTCGTTCATGTGGGTCCATGAGGTCTCAATGATAGACACTTGGAAGAGATTAAAAGAACTTGAAAAGTTGATTTACTCATTAAATATAAATAGTGATTTATATTGGGAAAGTTGTTTTCTTGAAACTCGATAAATAACTAGTTATTTATTTTGTTTATTGAATCACAAGATAACATCATATTGATGATGACATTCTCGAGTGATTGAATATGTTAAAAGAAGAAAACAAATTGTTTCTCAATTCGTACTTA
This sequence comes from Urtica urens, assembly GCA_958296335.1. NCBI lineage: Eukaryota > Viridiplantae > Streptophyta > Magnoliopsida > Rosales > Urticaceae > Urtica > Urtica urens. Next base: position 47,817 of record CATQIS010000026.1, read on the forward strand.
TTCGATAACTACGAAATATATTTAATGAAGTGTCATTAAATAATAATGAGAGTTCTAAATTAATTTTAGAAATTAAATCAAATAAATTTAGGAACAAAAATCAAAGACATGGACGAGTAAGGAGAGAGTGTTTGGCCGGATTCCTTAAGTGAATAGGGTTATGGGTTTGACCCAGCTTAAGCCCATTTATAACCTGTATAAATAAGCTAAGAAACCCTAATCACCCATGGCTAACCCTAACTGATTTTCGGCAACTCTCTCTCCTTTTCCCCTTGTGCAATTCTCGGCCAAAACCCCAAACAAAGAGAGAAAAATTGTTTTCCCTCTTTCATCTTTGATTCCTAATTGTTCTTGAGAGCCCACACTCTTGATCTCAATATTTTCCTTGTGTAATATTGTTGATTCATCACTTGTGGTGTTTGAATAATTTAGAAAACTGTTTTGGAATTTTTAAAATTGTTTTAAAAAGGTTTCAGCCATCACAAAACACCCTAGGTCGTTTTCTGCGCATTCCGGCGACCTCCCAGCCTCCAGGAGCCCATTCCGGCGACCCAGATCCAATCCGGCGAGGGCTACCAGTCAGGCGGATCCAATCCGGCGAGACAGAGGCAATCCGGCGAGGCAGATCCAATCCGGCGAGTCTGTCTGTCAGGCGAGGAGATCCAATCCGGCGAGGGTATTCCGGCGAGGGCATTCCGACGAGGGCAATCCGGCGAGGTCATCAGGCGAGGGTCCCAGTGATCTCCAGTCCGGCGAGAAGACCCAGTCCGGCGAGGCTCCCAATCCGGCGAGTTCCCTGTCATGCAGGTCCCTGCGCGGCGACAGACCCCAGTCCGGCGAGGCTCCCAGTCCGGCGAGGTTACCCATTCCGGTAGGCTCCCTGTCAGGCGAGGAATCCCAGTCCGGCGAGGCTTCCAGGAGCTGTGCAATCCGGCGACAGCTTCCATTCCGGCGAGGACGCTCCTGCGCATTCCGACGAGCTTTTTTCTCGGGATTTGGGCGTGACGTGGCATTCCGGAGTTAGCTAGCAACGTCATAGTTGTTTACAACTATTTACGTAAGTCTTTCTCAATTAAATAATTATATAAATGTTATATAAATTATTATTATTTGATTGAGCTTGTGAATTATAAATTGTTTATAATTACTTAATAAATTTTAATGCCTTAAGTTGTTAAATATATTAAAATTAGTTTTAATATATTAGATCTAATTATAATTTTCCGCCACATAGGATGTGTATTATAATTAATATTGTTTAATTGTTAAAAAATTCCAACAAATGGTATCAGAGCTAGTAAAAGGCATTAAAATTTAGATTTAATGACTAGTTTGGAAATTTGTTTGACTAGATGGTGTTGGCATTTTTGTATGAATACATTATGAATGTTTTTGTGTGTGCGCTTGTGAATGAATGGATCCTTATTCAATATGGCCCTAGGATGTTTTTATTCCGGTTATCGTCCCGGATTTTAATTTATTTAAAATTGTGAGCCTCAATTTGAGAGGACATGTAAATTTGTAATTTATTATTGTAATTCGACGACGAAGGAGCGAGAAGGCAGCACCTCGGGATTGGCCGCACGTTGGAGAACGTGTGGGGGCTAACCCGAGACATCCGATGACGCATCATTTGAAGATGAAATTTAAAATGTTTTATTTCATTTATTTACAAGAGTTGTATAATAGAAATGGGCCTATTGATAAGTTAAATAATTTTTCATATTTGATATTTAAATTTATTGATCTCATTGCATAAAGCACTCCATGTCACATAGGATAGAACGCCAACATCATTGAAAATGAAATTGTTCATGTAGTTTATAATTAATAAAAGTTATGAAATAATTATAAACTGTTATAAATGAATATGATTCATTTGGAAAAACTAAGTGGGAGGGTTGTTTATCGTTGAAGCAACCCAAGGTCCCCGACACGAATGAAATTAATTAAATATGTGATGAACTAAGAGTCACACATAGTGGCCCTCCCTTCAATAGGAGTACTTCGGAAGTATTTAATTAATCTCATTGTTAAAGAACTAAGCCTAAAAGAGAAGTTTTGAAACGGGGTCTCCACATAGGTGAACCGTCTTCAAAGCAACTTGATTGAGGGCCCACGTGTCGGTTATACACTTAGACTTATGTTTTAAAGTAATCCTCACATAGAGGCTCTGCATTAAAAATAAGTGACCAAAATTTATGGTAATTAGTAAGAACTAGAAGTTGTGACTTCTTCGATGGTTCGAACTAAATAGTGATGTGTCACGACTGTGAAAGGAGGTTAATTACGGTTTCCCCATAGGAAAAGTAATTAACTATTGTTGTTCACAATACCATGAATTATTTTAACGCTTTCCTCACCATATTAGGATTGTTCATGCATGCATATAATTCGAAAATATAGCACACACTAAAGTCATTTATTTTATCAATGTTTTTCAGCAAAATGTCTTTTAACCCACTACAAACGATTTTAAGTTCGAATAAACTCGAGGGTGAGAATTACGTTGACTGGAAACGTAACCTCGACATCGTACTGACGGTGGAAAAGCACAAGTACGTTCTCACGACCCCATGTCCTCCTGAACCGAGTGCTGACTCAAGCAAGGAAGACAAGGACGCCTTCGATGCGTGGATGAGATCTGATGAGATTGCTCGTTGCTACATTTTAGCATCGATGAGCAATGTGTTGCAACAATCTCATAGAGACATCGCCACTGCATATGAAATCCTTTTCAATCTCCATGAGATGTTTGGATGTCATGGGCGTCAGGCGAGGCAGCAAGCTATCCGCAGTTTCATGAACTGTAGGATGAAGCAAGGAGCTTCCGTACGGGAACACATGCTATTGATCATGGGTCACCTGAACGATATGGAGATTCTTGGTTCGGAGATTGACGGAGAAACCAAGATTGACATGATCTTGGAGACTCTTACGGAATCTTTTGATAGCTTCCGTCTAAACTACTCCATGAACAAGCTCAATTACACTGTGACTGAGCTTATGAAGGAGTTGCAGACTGCCGAGGGACTTCTCCCTAAGAACAAGAAGAAGTCGGGAGAGCTCAATGTTGCTGAACACAGAGCCTCGACCTCTGGTTCTAAGAGAATGATGAAGAGGCCCAAAAACGCCAACCGAGCGGGTTCCAAGAAGCCTTACAAGAAGGCTGTGGATGCTAAGGGCAAAGGCATCGCAAAGGTGGACAAGTCTGAGCACAAGTGTCACCATTGCGGAGAGGCTGGCCACTGGCGTAGGAACTGTCCTACCTACCTCAAGAGTGTCAAGGGGAAAGGTAAGATCTTTGTTACTCAAGCTTGTTATACTACAAACAAGGCATCGCCCTGGATTCTTGATTGCGGGGCGTCTGACCACGTTGTGTGTAATTTGAATGGTTTTAGGAAAACCAGGAGCTTAGGTGACGGAGAGTTCGGATTCAACTGGGGTGATGGAACGAAGGTCGGAGCAAGATCTGTCGGGACCATGAAGCTCAAGTTTGGAAATGAAACTTTATTATTGAATAATGTTTACTATGTTCCGGATTTTTGCAAGAATTTGATTTCATTTGGTCGTTTAGAAGAACAAGGTTTCAATTTTAAGATCAATAATGGTATTGAAATTTTTATTGATGATTGTTTTATTACTAAAGCTCAACGTGTGGATTCAATATATTACTTATATCCTACTGAGCCGACAATCTTGGACACCGAAGTGAATGGTGATTCACTTAGGAAGCGTAAGACGTTTCATACTGATGAAACCGACAACACATATCTATGGCACCTGCGTCTTGGACATATAGGCCTAGATAGGATCAAGAGACTAACAAAGGATGGTCCTTTGAAATCTCTACACGTGGGAAGCCTTCCCACATGTGAATCCTGTCTTGAAGGCAAGATGACCAAGAGACCTTTCTCAACAAAGGGTCTTAGGGCCACGCAAGTATTGGAACTGATACATAGTGATGTATGTGGTCCAATTAACATCCAGGCAAGAGGAGGTTACGAATATTTTGTAACCTTCACTGATGACTACTCTAGATTTGGTCAAATCTACCTTATGCGACATAAGTCAGATACTTTTGAAATGTTCAAACAGTATAAGGCTTTAGTTGAAAAGCAAACGGAGAAACAGATCAAAACCCTTCTATCAGATCGAGGGGGAGAGTACTTGTCTGGAGAGTTCGAAGACTTTCTTAGAGAAGAAGGCATTCATTCTCAGCTTACAGCACCCGGCACTCCGCAGCAAAACGGTGTGTCAGAGAGAAGGAATCGAACTTTACTAGATATGGTGAGATCGATGATGAGTTACTCATCGCTTCCTAATTCGTTCTGGGGATATGCCCTTGAAACAGCAGCTTACATTCTGAACCAGGTTCCATCTAAAACGGTACCTGGCACACCCTATGAAAGATGGAGTGGTAGAAAATCTGTTTTACACCATACTCGCATCTGGGGTTGTCCAGCACATGTGCTGAGACAAAAGACTAGCAAGTTGGCTAGTCGTTCAGAAGTATGCCTGTTCGTGGGATATTCAAAAGAAACAAAAGGGTACATCTTCTATAATGCTGCTGACCAGAAAACGTTCGTGAGCACGAACGCTAGGTTTTTGGAAGCAGATTATATGAAGAATACAGTACCGAGAAGCAGACTTGTGCTAAAGGAACTGTTGGGTGAAGCAACTAGTACTTCGCAAGATAGGACGGGTCCTATTCCAACAGTGGGAGAACCAAGCTCGGAATCAGAGACTCCTGCGCTTCGTCGTAGCAACAGAGTTGTGAGACAACCTGTTCGATACATAGGTACCGGAGAATCTTTTACTGCAGTTGCAAACAATGAAGAAGATGATCCCATATCATTTTCCCACGCAATGCAGAGTTACGAGGCAAACCTATGGCAAGAAGCCATGAACGTTGAAATGCATTCGATGTATGTCAACGAGGTCTGGAAGCTTGTAGATCTGCCTGAAGGCATCAAGCCTGTAGGCTGTAAATGGATCTATAAGAAGAAGAGAGGACCGGATGGAAATGTCGAGACATTTAAAGCACGACTTGTGGCGAAGGGGTACACACAGAAAGAAGGTATCGACTATGAGGATACCTTCTTGCCAGTCGCAATGCTAAAATTCATCCGAACACTCTTATCCATTGTCGCAGCCCTATATTATGAAATCTGGCAAATGGATGTCAAGACTTCATTTCTGAATGGCAATCTTGATGAGCGCATATATATGGCTCAACCAGACGGGTTCATGGAGAAAGGCCAACAGGGCAAGGTTTGTGAATTGCTCAAGTCCATTTATGGACTCAAGCAAGCATCTAGGTCGTGGAATATTAGATTCGACGAGACTGTAAAGAGCTACGGTTTTGATCAGTTTGTAGATGAGCCATGCGTTTATAAGATGATAAACGATGGCAAAGTGGTTTTCTTAGTCCTTTATGTTGACGACATACTACTCATTGGGAATGATGTAGGAAAGTTGTCAGAGGTTAAAGTCTGGTTATCAAAGCAGTTTGAGATGAAGGATCTAGGAGAGGCAGCCTACATTCTAGGTATTCACAACTAAAGGAGTATTATGATACTTACCTTAATCCTGAAGTGAATATATAATTGACATTGCACTTTGTGACATTTGATTCGTCAATGGGCAATGACTAAATTTTAGTTGCATCTGACCCGACTGTTGGTGTCACAAGGATGCAATGTTGGGTTACATGATTCACAGATATGGAATTCATGTAACAACAATGCAAATGCATTAGTATCACACTATGATTTGTTATGAGAGTGTGAATGAATAAACCTGGCCAGGTATTCATTGAATGAGTTCATTCTTTGATTAAAACATGTGACATGTACAGACATCTCACTCTATGTTTTTCTCATTCACAAATAACAAAGGAGTTAGTGAAATAATAACTCGAGGGGTAAAACAGTAATTTTACATTCCTCTCAGTTACTGATACACATGAAGGGTAACATCGTAATATACTCCGTGGATCGTATGAGAAATTGTCTTCATATCAAACATAAAAGATACGCACATGAACAGAGAGATTATCAATATTGGTCCTTTAGTGGAATCGATCAATATTAAGAATTAAAAGTCGGAAAAAGTTTGTGAACTTTTGTGTCCGTACTTTATTCTAAAGCTTCGTTCATGTGGGTCCATGAGGTCTCAATGATAGACACTTGGAAGAGATTAAAAGAACTTGAAAAGTTGATTTACTCATTAAATATAAATAGTGATTTATATTGGGAAAGTTGTTTTCTTGAAACTCGATAAATAACTAGTTATTTATTTTGTTTATTGAATCACAAGATAACATCATATTGATGATGACATTCTCGAGTGATTGAATATGTTAAAAGAAGAAAACAAATTGTTTCTCAATTCGTACTTATTCGATAACTACGAAATATATTTAATGAAGTGTCATTAAATAATAATGAGAGTTCTAAATTAATTTTAGAAATTAAATCAAATAAATTTAGGAACAAAAATCAAAGACATGGACGAGTAAGGAGAGAGTGTTTGGCCGGAATCCTTAAGTGAATAGGGTCATGGGTTTGACCCAGCTTAAGCCCATTTATAACCTGTATAAATAAGCTAAGAAACCCTAATCACCCATGGCTAACCCTAACTGATTTTCGGCAACTCTCTCTCCTTTTCCCCTTGTGCAATTCTCGGCCAAAACCCCAAACAAAGAGAGAAAAATTGTTTTCCCTCTTTCATCTTTGATTCCTAATTGTTCTTGAGAGCCCACACTCTTGATCTCAATATTTTCCTTGTGTAATATTGTTGATTCATCACTTGTGGTGTTTGAATAATTTAGAAAACTGTTTTGGAATTTTTAAAATTGTTTTAAAAAGGTTTCAGCCATCACAAAACACCCTAGGTCGTTTTCTGCGCATTCCGGCGACCTCCCAGCCTCCAGGAGCCCATTCCGGCGACCCAGATCCAATCCGGCGAGGGCTACCAGTCAGGCGGATCCAATCCGGCGAGACAGAGGCAATCCGGCGAGGCAGATCCAATCCGGCGAGTCTGTCTGTCAGGCGAGGAGATCCAATCCGGCGAGGGTATTCCGGCGAGGGCATTCCGACGAGGGCAATCCGGCGAGGTCATCAGGCGAGGGTCCCAGTGATCTCCAGTCCGGCGAGAAGACCCAGTCCGGCGAGGCTCCCAATCCGGCGAGTTCCCTGTCATGCAGGTCCCTGCGCGGCGACAGACCCCAGTCCGGCGAGGCTCCCAGTCCGGCGAGGTTACCCATTCCGGTAGGCTCCCTGTCAGGCGAGGAATCCCAGTCCGGCGAGGCTTCCAGGAGCTGTGCAATCCGGCGACAGCTTCCATTCCAGCGAGGACGCTCCTGCGCATTCCGACGAGCTTTTTTCTCGGGATTTGGGCGTGACGTGGCATTCCGGAGTTAGCTAGCAACGTCATAGATGTTTACAACTATTTACGTAAGTCTTTCTCAATTAAATAATTATATAAATGTTATATAAATTATTATTATTTGATTGAGCTTGTGAATTATAAATTGTTTATAATTACTTAATAAATTTTAATGCCTTAGGTTGTTAAATATATTAAAATTAGTTTTAATATATTAGATCTAATTATAATTTTCCACCACATAGGATGTGTATTATAATTAATATTGTTTAATTGTTAAAATATTCCAACATTTTTAACAAGTTAAACTTACGTTTTGACAAGTTAAGGTTACGTTTTGACAAGTTAATTTAGGTTTTTTACAAGTTAAAGTTACGTTTTGACAAGTTAAGTTAAATTTTTTACAAGTTAATGTACGTTTTTTACAAGTTAAAGTACGTTAATAACAAGTTAATGTATGTTTTTAACAATTTAAACTTATGTTTTGACAAGTTAAAGTTACGTTTTGACAAGTTAAAGAAGGTTTTTTACAAGTTAAATTACATTTTTTACAAGTTGAAGTATATGTTTTTACAAGTTAAAGTACATTTGTTACAAGTTAAACCACATTTTTGACAAGTTAAAATACGTTTTTTACAAGTGAATGTCTGTTTTTAACAATTTAAACTTATGTATTGACAAGTTAAAGTACGTTTTGACAATATAAAGTAGGTTTTTTACAAGTTAAATTACGTTTTTTATAAGTTGAAGTACGTTTTTACAAGTTAAAGTACATTTGTTACAAGTTAAACCACATTTTTGACAAGTTAAAGTATGTTTTTACAAATTAAAGTACGTTTTTTACAACTTGAAGTACGTTTTTACAAGTTAAAGTACATTTGTTACAAGTTAAACCACATTTTTTAAAAGTTAAAAGTACGTTTTTTACAAGTTAATGTGTGTTTTTAACAAGTTAAACTTATGTTTTGACAAATTAAAGTTAGGTTTTGACAAGTTAAAGTAGGTTTTTTACAAGTTAAATTACGTTTGTTACAAGTTGAAGTAAGTTTTTACAAGTTAAAGTACATTTCTTACAAGTTAAACAACATTTTTTACATGTTAAAGTAGGTTTTTTACAAGTTAATGTATGTTTTTAACAAGTTAAACTTACGTTTTGACAAGTTAAGGTTACGTTTTGACAAGTTAATGTAGGTTTTTTACAAGTTAAAGTTACGTTTTGACAAGTTAAGTTACGTTTTTTACAAGTTAAAATACGTTTTTTACAAGTTAAAGTACGTTAATAACAGGTTAAAGTTAATGTTTCATTTTGACACGTTAAAATACGTTTTTTATAAGTTAAAGTACGTTTTTTACAAATTGAAGTACATTTTTTGCAAGTTAAAGTAAGAGTTTTACAAGTTGAAATACGTTTTTTACATGTTAATGTACATTTTTTACCAGTTAAAGTTACGTTTTTACAACTTAAAGTTACGTTTTGACACATTAAAATTACATTTTGACTAGTTAAAGTACTTTTTTTACAAGTTATAGTTACGTTTGGACAAGTTAAATTATGATTTTAACAAGTTAAACTTACGTTTTGACAAATTAAAGTTACGTTTTGACAAGTTAAAGTAGGTTTTTTACAAGTTAATGTATGTTTTTAACAACTTAAACTTACGTTTTGACAAGTTAATGTAGGTTTTTTACAAGTTAAAGTTACGTTTTGACAAGTTAAGTTACGTTTTTTTATAAGTTAAAGTACGTTTTTTACAAGTTAAAGTAAGTTAATAACAAGTAAAAGTTAAAGTTAAATTTTGACACGTTAAAATACGTTTTTTACAAGTTAAAGTACGTTTTTTACAAGTTGAAGTACGTTTTGTGCAGGTTAAAGTAAGAGTTTTACAAGTTGAAATATGTTTTTTACAAGTTAAAGTACATTTTTTACCAGTTCAAGTTACGTTTTAACAACTTAATGTTACGTTTTGACACATTAAAATTACATTTTGACAAGTTAAAGTACTTTTTTTACAAGTTAAAGTTACGTTTGGACAAGTTAAATTATGTTTTTAACAAGTTAAACTTACGTTTTGACAAATTTAAGTTACGTTTTGACAAGTTAAAGTAGGTTTTTTACAAGTTAAAGAATGTTTTTTTACAAGTTGAAGTACGTTTTCTACAAGTTAAAGTACATTTGTTACAAGTTAAACCACATTTTTGACAAGTTAAAGTACGTTTTTTACAAGTGAATGTATGTTTTTAACAATTTAAACTTATGTTTTGAGAAGTTAAAGTTACGTTTTGAAAAGTTAAAGAAGGTTTTTTACAAGTTAAATTACATTTTTTACAAGTTGAAGTATGTTTTTACAAGTTAAAGTACATTTGTTACAAGTTAAACCACATTTTTGACAAGTTAAAATACGTTTTTTAAAAATGAATGTATGTTTTTAACAATTTAAACTTATGTATTGACAACTTCAAGTTACGTTTTGACAAGTTAAAGTAGGTTTTTTACAAGTTAAATTACGTTTTTTACAAGTTGAAGTACGTTTTGACAAGTTAAAGTACATTTGTTACAAGATAAACCACATTTTTGACAAGTTAATGTACGTTTTGACAAGTTAAGTTACGTTTTGACAAGCTAAAGTAGGTTTTTTAGAAGTTAATGTATGTTTTTAAAAAGTTAAACTTACGTTTTGACAAGTTAAGGTTACGTTTTGACAAGTTAATGTAGGTTTTTTACAATTTAAAGTTACGTTTTGACAAGTTAAGTTACGTTTTTTACAAGTTAAAGTACGTTTTTTACAACTTAAAGTACGTTAATAACAAGTTAAAGTTAAAGTTACATTTTGACACGTTAAAATACGTTTTTTACAAGTTAGTGTACGTTTTTTAAAAGTTGAAGTACATTTTTTACAAGTTAAAGTAAGAGTTTTACAAGTTGAAATACGTTTTTTACAAGTTAAAGTACATTTTTTACCAGTTAAAGTTACGTTTTAACAACTTAAAGTTACGTTTTGACACATTAAAATTACATTTTGACAAGTTAAAGTACATTTTTTACAAGTTATAGTTACGTTTGGACAAGTTAAATTATGTTTTTAACAAGTTAAACTTACGTTTTGACAAATTTAAGTTACGTTTTGACAAGTTAAAGTAGGTTTTTTACAAGTTAAAGAATGTTTTTTTACAAGTTGAAGCACGTTTTTAAAAGTTAAAGTAAATTTGTTACAAGTTAAACCACATTTTTGACAAGTTAAAGTACGTTTTTTACAAGTGAATATATGTTTTTAACAATTTAAACTTATGTTTTGAATAGTTAAAGTTACGTTTTGACAAGTTAAAGTGGGTTTTTACAAGTTAATGTATGTTTTTAACAAGTTAAACTTACGTTTTGACAAGTTAAGGTTACGTTTTGACAAGTTAATGTAGGTTTCTTACAAGTTAAAGTTACGTTTTGACAAGTTAATTTACGTTTTTTACAAGTTAAAGTACGTTTTTTACAAGTGAAAGTACGTTAATATCAAGTTAAAGTTAAAGTTACATTTTGACACGTTAAAATACGTTTTTTACAAGTTAAAGTACGTTTTTTACAAGTTGAAGTACGTTTTTTACAAGTTGAAGTACGTTTTTTACAAGTTAAAGTAAGAGTTTTACAAGTTGAAATACGTTTTTTACAAGTTAAAGTACATTTTTTACCAGTTAAAGTTACGTTTTAACAACTGAAAGTTACGTTTTGACACATTAAAATTACATTTTGACAAGTTAAAGTACTTTTTTTACAAGTTAAAGTTACGTTTGGACAACTTAAATTATGTTTTTAACAAGTTTAACTTACATTTTGACAAATTTAAGTTACGTTTTGACAAGTTAAAGTAGGTTTTTTACAAGTTAAAGAATGTTTTTTACAAGTTGAAGTACGTTTTTTACGAGTTAAAGTACATTTGTTACAAGTTAAACCGCATTTTTGACAAGTTAAAGTACGTTTTTTACAAGTGAATGTATGTTTTTAACAATTTAAACTTATGTTTTGAAAAATTAAAGTTACGTTTTGACAAGTTAAAGTAGGTTTTTTACAAGTTAATGTATGTATTAAACAAGTTAAACTTACCTTTTGAAAAGTTAAGGTTACGTTTTGACAAGTTAATGTAGGTTTTTTACAAGTTAAAGTTACGTTTTGACAAGTTAAGTTAAGTTTTTTACAAGTTAAAGTACGTTTTTTACAAGTTAAAGTACGTTAATAACAAGTTAAAGTTAAAGTTACATTTTGACACGTTAAAATACGTTTTTTTACAATTTAAAGTACGTTTTTTACAAGTTGATGTACGTGTTTTACAAGTTAAAGTTACGTTTTGACACATTAAAATTACATTTTGAAAAGTTAAAGTACGTGTTTTACAAGTTAAAGTACGATTTTACAAATTAAATTACGTTTTTTATAAAATAAAGTACGGTTTTTATCGTGAAAGTTACATTTTGACACGTTAAATACGTTTTTTACAAGTTAAAGTACGTTTTTTACAAGTGAATGTATGTTTTTAAGAATTTAAACTTATGTTTTGACAAGTTAAAGTTACGTTTTGACAAGTTAAAGAAGGTTTTTTACAAGTTAAATTACATTTTTTACAAGTTGAAGTATGCTTTTAACAATTTAAACTTATGTATTGACAAGTTAAAGTTACGTTTTGACAAGTTAAAGTAGGTTTTTTACAAGTTAAATTACGTTTTATACAAGTCGAAGTACGTTTTTACAAGTTAAAGTACATTTGTTACAAGTTAAACCACATTTTTGACAAGTTAAAGTACGTTTTTTACAAGTGAATGTATGTTTTTAACATTTTAAACTTATGTCTTGACAAGTTAAAGTTACGTTTTGACAAGTTAAAGTAAGCTTTTTACAAGTTAATGTATGTTTTTAACAAGTTCAACTTACGTTTTGACAAGTTAATGTTACGTTTTGACAAGTTAATGTAGGTTTTTTACAAGTTAAAGTTACGTTTTGACAAGTTAAGTTACGTTTTTTACAAGTTAAAGTAAGTTTTTGACAAGTTAAAGTACGTTAATAACAAGTTAAAGTTAAAGTTACATTTTGACACGTTAAAATACGTTTTTTACAAGTTAAAGTACGTTTTTTACAGGTTGAAGTACGTTTTTTACAAGTTAAAGTACGACTTTTACAAGTTGAAATACGTTTTTTACAAGTTAAAGTACATTTTTTACAAGTTAAAGTTACGTTTTAACAACTTAAAGTTACGTTTTGACACATTAAAATTACATTTTGACAAGTTAAAGTACTTTTTTTACAAGTTAAAGTTACGTTTGGACAAGTTAAATTATGTTTTAAACAAGTTAAACTTACGTTTTGACAAATTTAAGTTACGTTTTAACAAGTTTTTACAAGTTAAAGAATGTTTTTTACAAGTTGAAGTACGTTTTTTACAAGTTAAAGTACATTTGTTACAAGTTAAACCACATTTTTGACAAGTTAAAGTACGTTTTTTACAAGTGAATGTATGTTTTTAACAATTTAAAGTTATGTTTTGACAAGTTAAAGTTACGTTTTGAGAAGTTAAAGAAGGTTTTTTACAAGTTAAATTACATTTTTTACAAGTTGAAGTATGTTTTTAACAATTTAAACTTATGTATTGACAAGTTAAAGTTACGTTTTAACAAGTTAAAGTAGGTTTTTTACAAGTTACAGAATGTTTTTTACAAGTTGAAGTACGTTTTTTACAAGTTAAAGTACATTTGTTACAAGTTAAACCACATTTTTGACAAGTTAAAGTACGTTTTTTACAAGTGAATGTATTTTTTAACAATTTAAACTTATGTTTTGACAAGTTAAAGTTACGTTTTGACAAGTTAAAGAAGGTTTTTTACAAGTTAAATTACGTTTTTTACAAGTTGAAGTACGTTTTTACAAGTTAAAGTACATTTATTACAAGTTAAAAATCATTTTTGACAAGTTAAAGTACGTTTTTTACTAGTCAATGTATGTTTTTAACAATTTAAACTTATGTCTTGACAAGTTAAAGTTACGTTTTGACAAGTTAAATTACGTTTTTTACAAGTTAATGTATGTTTTTTACAAGTTCAACTTACGTTTTGACAAGTTAAGGTTACGTTTTGACAAGTTAATGTAGGTTTTTTACAAGTTAAAGTTACGTTTTGACAAGTTAAGTTACGTTTGTTACAAGTTAAAGTACTTTTTTTACAAGTTAAAGTACGTTAATAACAACTTAAAGTTAAAGTTACATTTTGACACGTTAAAACACGTTTTTTACAAGTTAAAGTACGTTTTTTACAAGTTGAAGTACGTTTTATACAAGTTAAAGTAAGAGTTTTACAAGTTGAAATACGTTTGTTACAAGTTAAAGTATATTTTTTACCAGTTAAAGTTACGTTTTTATAACTTAAAGTTACGTTTTGACATATTAAATTACATTTTGACAAGTAAAGTACTTTTTTTACAAGTTAAACTTACGTTTTGACAAATTAAAGTTACGTTTTGACAAGTTAAAGTAGGTTTTTTACAAATTAAAGAATGTTTTTTACAAGTTGAAGTACGTTTTTACAAGTTAAAGTACATTTGTTACAAGTTAAACCACATTTTTGACAAGTTAAAGTACGTTTTTTACAAGTGAATGTATGTTTTTAACCATTTAAACTTATGTTTTGACAAGTTAAAGTTACGTTTTGACAAGTTAAATTAAGTTTTTTACAAGTTGAATTACGTTTTTTACAAGTTGAAGTACGTTTTTACAAGTTAAAGTTCATTTGTTACAACTTAAACCACATTTTTGACAAGTTAAAATACGTTTTTTACAAATGAATGTATGTTTTTAACAATTTAAACTTATGTTTAGACAAGTGAAAGGTAGCTTTTGACAAGTTAAAGTAGGTTTTTTACAAGTTAAAGTAAGAGTTTCACAAGTTAAAGTACGTTTTTTACAAGTTAAAGTACGTTTTTTACAGGTTAATGTACGTTTTTTATAACTTGAAGTACGTTTTTACAAGTTAAAGTACATTTGTTACAAGTTAAACCACATTTTTGACAAGTTAAAGTACGTTTTTTACAAGTTAATGCGTGTTTGTAACAAGTTAAACTTACGTTTTGACAAATTAAAGTTACGTTTTGACAAGTTAAAGTAGGTTTTTTACAAGTTAAACTACATTTTTTACAAGTTGAAGTACGTTTTTACAAGTTAAAGTACATTTGCTACAAGTTAAACCATATTTTTGACAAGTTAAAGTACGTTTTTTACAAGTGAATGTATGTTTTTAACAATTTAAACTTATGTTTTGACAAGTTAAAGTTACGTTTTGATTAGTTAAACTAGGTTTTTTACACGTTAAAGTTAAGTTTTGACAAGTTAAAGTACGTTTTTTACAAGTTAAAGTAAATTTTTTACAAGTTGAAGTACGTTTTTACAAGTTAAAGTACATTTGTTACAAGTTAAACCACATTTTTGACAAGTTAAAGTACGTTTTTTTCAATTTAATGTATGTTTTTAACAAGTTAAACTCATGTTTTGACAAGTTAAGGTTACGTTTTGACAAGTTAAGGTTACGTTTTGACAAGTTAATGTAGGTTTTTTACAAGTTAAAGTTACGTTTTGACAAGTTAAGTTACGTTTTTTACAAGTTAAAGTAAGTTTTTGACAAGTTAAAGTACGTTAATAACAAGTTAAAGTTAAAGTTACATTTTGACACGTTAAAATACGTTTTTTACAAGTTAAAGTACGTTTTTTACATGTTGATGTACGTGTTTTACAAGTTAAAGTTACGTTTTAACAACTTAAAGTTAAGTTTTGACACATTAAAATTACATTTTGAGAAGTTAAAGTACGTGTTTTACAAGTTAAAGTACGATTTTACAAGTTAAATTACGTTTTTTATAAAATAAAGTACGGTTTTTATCGTGAAAGTTACATTTTGACACGTTAAATACGTTTTTTACAAGTTAAAGTACGTTTTTTACAAGTGAATGTATGTTTTTAACAATTTAAACTTATGTTTTGACAAGTTAAAGTTACGTTTTGACAAGTTAAAGAAGGTTTTTTACAAGTTAAATTACATTTTTTACAAGTTGAAGTATGTTTTTAACAATTTAAACTTATGTATTGACAAGTTAAAGTTACGTTTTGACAAGTTAAAGTAGGTTTTTTACAAGTTAAATTACGTTTTATACAAGTCGAAGTACGTTTTTACAAGTTAAAGTACATTTGTTACAAGTTAAACCACATTTTTGACAAGTTAAAGTACGTTTTTTACAAGTGAATGTATGTTTTTAACAATTTAAACTTATGTCTTGACAAGTTAAAGTTACGTTTTGACAAGTTAAAGTAAGCTTTTTACAAGTTAATGTATGTTTTTAACAAGTTCAACTTACGTTTTGACAAGTTAAGGTTACGTTTTGACAAGTTAATGTAGGTTTTTTACAAGTTAAAGTTACGTTTTGACAAGTTAAGTTACGTTTTTTACAAGTTAAAGTAAGTTTTTGACAAGTTAAAGTACGTTAATAACAAGTTAAAGTTAAAGTTACATTTTGACACGTTAAAATACGTTTTTTACAAGTTAAAGTACGTTTTTTAGAGGTTGAAGTACGTTTTTTACAAGTTAAAGTACGACTTTTACAAGTTGAAATACGTTTTTTACAAGTTAAAGTACATTTTTTACAAGTTAAAGTTACGTTTTAACAACTTAAAGTTACGTTTTGACACATTAAAATTACATTTTGACAAGTTAAAGTACTTTTTTTACAAGTTAAAGTTACGTTTGGACAAGTTAAATTATGTTTTAAACAAGTTAAACTTACGTTTTGACAAATTTAAGTTACGTTTTAACAAGTTTTTACAAGTTAAAGAATGTTTTTTACAAGTTGAAGTACGTTTTTTACAAGTTAAAGTACATTTGTTACAAGTTAAACCACATTTTTGACAAGTTAAAGTACGTTTTTTACAAGTGAATGTATGTTTTTAACAATTTAAAGTTATGTTTTGACAAGTTAAAGTTACGTTTTGAGAAGTTAAAGAAGGTTTTTTACAAGTTAAATTACATTTTTTACAAGTTGAAGTATGTTTTTAACAATTTAAACTTATGTATTGACAAGTTAAAGTTACGTTTTAACAAGTTAAAGTAGGTTTTTTACAAGTTACAGAATGTTTTTTACAAGTTGAAGTACGTTTTTTACAAGTTAAAGTACATTTGTTACAAGTTAAACCACATTTTTGACAAGTTAAAGTACGTTTTTTACAAGTGAATGTATTTTTTAACAATTTAAACTTATGTTTTGACAAGTTAAAGTTACGTTTTGACAAGTTAAAGAAGGTTTTTTACAAGTTAAATTACGTTTTTTACAAGTTGAAGTACGTTTTTACAAGTTAAAGTACATTTATTACAAGTTAAAAATCATTTTTGACAAGTTAAAGTACGTTTTTTACTAGTCAATGTATGTTTTTAACAATTTAAACTTATGTCTTGACAAGTTAAAGTTACGTTTTGACAAGTTAAAGTATGTTTTTTACAAGTTAATGTATATTTTTTACAAGTTAAACTTACGTTTTGACAAGTTAAGGTTACGTTTTGACAAGTTAATGTAGGTTTTTTACAAGTTAAAGTTACGTTTTGACAAGTTAAGTTACGTTTGTTACAAGTTAAAGTACTTTTTTTACAAGTTAAAGTACGTTAATAACAACTTAAAGTTAAAGTTACATTTTGACACGTTAAAACACGTTTTTTACAAGTTAAAGTACGTTTTTTACAAGTTGAAGTACGTTTTATACAAGTTAAAGTAAGAGTTTTACAAGTTGAAATACGTTTGTTACAAGTTAAAGTATATTTTTTACCAGTTAAAGTTACGTTTTTATAACTTAAAGTTACGTTTTGACATATTAAAATTACATTTTGACAAGTAAAGTACTTTTTTTACAAGTTAAACTTACGTTTTGACAAATTAAAGTTACGTTTTGACAAGTTAAAGTAGGTTTTTTACAAATTAAAGAATGTTTTTTACAAGTTGAAGTACGTTTTTAAAAGTTAAAGTACATTTGTTACAAGTTAAACCACATTTTTGACAAGTTAAAGTACGTTTTTTACAAGTGAATGTATGTTTTTAACCATTTAAACTTATGTTTTGACAAGTTAAAGTTACGTTTTGACAAGTTAAATTAAGTTTTTTACAAGTTGAATTACGTTTTTTACAAGTTGAAGTACGTTTTTACAAGTTAAAGTTCATTTGTTACAACTTAAACCACATTTTTGACAAGTTAAAATACGTTTTTTACAAATGAATGTATGTTTTTAACAATTTAAACTTATGTTTTGACAAGTGAAAGGTAGCTTTTGACAAGTTAAAGTAGGGTTTTTACAAGTTAAAGTTACGTTTTCACAAGTTAAAGTACGTTTTTTACAAGTTAAAGTACGTTTTTTACAGGTTAATGTACGTTTTTTATAACTTGAAGTACGTTTTTACAAGTTAAAGTACATTTGTTACAAGTTAAACCACATTTTTGACAAGTTAAAGTACGTTTTTTACAAGTTAATGCGTGTTTGTAACAAGTTAAACTAACGTTTTGACAAATTAAAGTTACGTTTTGACAAGTTAAAGTAGGTTTTTTACAAGTTAAACTACATTTTTTACAAGTTGAAGTACGTTTTTACAAGTTAAAGTACATTTGCTACAAGTTAAACCATATTTTTGACAAGTTAAAGTACGTTTTTTACAAGTGAATGTATGTTTTTAACAATTTTAACTTATGTTTTGACAAGTTAAAGTTACGTTTTGATTAGTTAAACTAGGTTTTTTACACGTTAAAGTTAAGTTTTGACAAGTTAAAGTACGTTTTTTACAAGTTAAAGTAAATTTTTTACAAGTTGAAGTACGTTTTTACAAGTTAAAGTACATTTGTTACAAGTTAAACCACATTTTTGACAAGTTAAAGTACGTTTTTTACTAGTGAATGTATAATTTTAACAATTTAAACTTATGTCTTGACAAGTTAAAGTTACGTTTTGACAAGTTAAAGTAAGTTTTTTACAAGTTAATGTATGTTTTTTACAAGTTCAACTTACGTTTTGACAAGTTAAGGTTACATTTTGACAAGTTAATGTAGGTTTTTTACAAGTTAAAGTTACGTTTTGACAAGTTAAGTTACGTTTGTTACAAGTTAAAGTACTTTTTTTACAAGTTAAAGTACGTTAATAACAACTTAAAGTTAAAGTTACATTTTGACACGTTAAAACACGTTTTTTACAAGTTAAAGTACGTTTTTTACAAGTTGAAGTACGTTTTATACAAGTTAAAGTAAGAGTTTTACAAGTTGAAATACGTTTGTTACAAGTTAAAGTATATTTTTTACCAGTTAAAGTTACGTTTTTATAACTTAAAGTTACGTTTTGACATATTAAAATTACATTTTGACAAGTAAAGTACTTTTTTTACAAGTTAAACTTACGTTTTGACAAATTAAAGTTACGTTTTGACAAGTTAAAGTAGGTTTTTTACAAATTAAAGAATGTTTTTTACAAGTTGAAGTACGTTTTAACAAGTTAAAGTACATTTGTTACAAGTTAAACCACATTTTTGACAAGTTAAAGTACGTTTTTTACAAGTGAATGTATGTTTTTAACCATTTAAACTTATGTATTGACAAGTTAAAGTTACGTTTTGCAAGTTAAATTAAGTTTTTTACAAGTTGAATTACGTTTTTTACAAGTTGAAGTACGTTTTTACAAGTTAAAGTTCATTTGTTACAACTTAAACCACATTTTTGACAAGTTAAAATACGTTTTTTACAAATGAATGTATGTTTTTAACAATTTAAACTTATGTTTTGACAAGTGAAAGGTAGCTTTTGACAAGTTAAAGTAGGTTTTTTACAAGTTAAAGTTACGTTTTCACAAGTTAAAGTACGTTTTTTACAAGTTAAAGTACGTTTTTTACAGGTTAATGTACGTTTTTTATAACTTGAAGTACGTTTTTACAAGTTAAAGTACATTTGTTACAAGTTAAACCACATTTTTGACAAGTTAAAGTACGTTTTTTACAAGTTAATGCGTGTTTGTAACAAGTTAAACTTTCGTTTTGACAAATTAAAGTTACGTTTTGACAAGTTAAAGTAGGTTTTTTACACGTTAAACTACATTTTTTACAAGTTGAAGTACGTTTTTACAAGTTAAAGTACATTTGCTACAAGTTAAACCATATTTTTGACAAGTTAAAGTACGTTTTTTACAAGTGAATGTATGTTTTTAACAATTTAAACTTATGTTTTGACAAGTTAAAGTTACGTTTTGATTAGTTAAACTAGGTTTTTTACACGTTAAAGTTAAGTTTTGACAAGTTAAAGTACGTTTTTTACAAGTTAAAGTAAATTTTTTACAAGTTGAAGTACGTGTTTACAAGTTAAAGTACATTTGTTACAAGTTAAACCACATTTTTGACAAGTTAAAGTACGTTTTTTTCAATTTAATGTATGTTTTTAACAAGTTAAACTCATGTTTTGACAAGTTATGGTTACGTTTTGACAAGTTAAGGTTACGTTTTGACAAGTTAATGTAGGTTTTTTACAAGTTAAAGTTACGTTTTGACAAGTTAAGTTACGTTTTTTACAAGTTAGAGTAAGTTTTTGACAAGTTAAAGTACGTTAATAACAAGTTAAAGTTAAAGTTAAATTTTGACACGTTAAAATACGTTTTTTACAAGTTAAAGTACATTTTTTACAGGTTGAAGTACGTTTTTTACAAGTTAAAGTACGACTTTTACAAGTTGAAATACGTTTTTTACAAGTTAAAGTACATTTTTTACAAGTTAAAGTTACGTTTTAACAACTTAAAGTTACGTTTTGACACATTAAAATTACATTTTGACAAGTTAAAGTACTTTTTTTACAAGTTAAAGTTACGTTTGGACAAGTTAAATTATGTTTTAAACAAGTTAAACATACGTTTTGACAAATTTAAGTTACGTTTTAACAAGTTTTTACAAGTTAAAGAATGTTTTTTACAAGTTGAAGTACGTTTTTTACAAGTTAAAGTACATTTGTTACAAGTTAAACCACATTTTTGACAAGTTAAAGTACGTTTTTTACAAGTGAATGTATGTTTTTAACAATTTAAAGTTATGTTTTGACAAGTTAAAGTTACGTTTTGAGAAGTTAAAGAAGGTTTTTTACAAGTTAAATTACATTTTTTACAAGTTGAAGTATGTTTTTACCAATTTAAACTTATGTATTGACAAGTTAAAGTTACGTTTTAACAAGTTAAAGTAGTTTTTTCACAAGTTACAGAATGTTTTTTACAAGTTGAAGTACGTTTTTTACAAGTTAAAGTACATTTGTTACAAGTTAAACCACATTTTTGACAAGTTAAAGTACGTTTTTTACAAGTGAATGTATGTTTTTAACAATTTAAACTTATGTTTTGACAAGTTAAAGTTACGTTTTGACAAGTTAAAGAAGGTTTTTTACAAGTTAAATTACGTTTTTTACAAGTTGAAGTACGTTTTTACAAGTTAAAGTACATTTATTACAAGTTAAAAATCATTTTTGACAAGTTAAAGTACGTTTTTTACTAGTCAATGTATGTTTTTAACAATTTAAACTTATGTCTTGACAAGTTAAAGTTACGTTTTGACAAGTTAAAGTAAGTTTTTTACAAGTTAATGTATGTTTTTTACAAGTTCAACTTACGTTTTGACAAGTTAAGGTTACGTTTTGACAAGTTAATGTAGGTTTTTTACAAGTTAAAGTTACGTTTTGACAAGTTAAGTTACGTTTGTTACAAGTTAAAGTACTTTTTTTACAAGTTAAAGTACGTTAATAACAACTTAAAGTTAAAGTTACATTTTGACACGTTAAAAAAGGTTTTTTACTAGTTAAAGTACGTTTTTTACAAGTTGAAGTCCGTTTTATACAAGTTAAAGTAAGAGTTTTACAAGTTGAAATACGTTTGTTACAAGTTAAAGTATATTTTTTACCAGTTAAAGTTACGTTTTTATAACTTAAAGTTACGTTTTGACATATTAAAATTACATTTTGACAAGTAAAGTACTTTTTTTACAAGTTAAACTTACGTTTTGACAAATTAAAGTTACGTTTTGACAAGTTAAAGTAGGTTTTTTACAAATTAAAGAATGTTTTTTACAAGTTGAAGTACGTTTTTACATGTTAAAGTACATTTGTTACATGTTAAACCACATTTTTGACAAGTTAAAGTACGTTTTTTACAAGTGAATGTATGTTTTTAACCATTTAAACTTATGTTTTGACAAGTTAAAGTTACGTTTTGACAAGTTAAATTAGGTTTTTTACAAGTTGAATTACGTTTTTTACAAGTTGAAGTACGTTTTTACAAGTTAAAGTTCATTTGTTACAACTTAAACCACATTTTTGACAAGTTAAAATACGTTTTTTACAAATGAATGTATCTTTTTAACAATTTAAACTTATGTTTTGACAAGTGAAAGGTAGCTTTTGACAAGTTAAAGTAGGTTTTTTACAAGTTAAAGTTACGTTTTCACAAGTTAAAGTACGTTTTTTACAAGTTAAAGTACGTTTTTTACAGGTTAATGTACGTTTTTTATAACTTGAAGTACGTTTTTACAAGTTAAAGTACATTTGTTACAAGTTAAACCACATTTTTGACAAGTTAAAGTACGTTTTTTACAAGTTAATGCGTGTTTGTAACAAGTTAAACTTACGTTTTGACAAATTAAAGTTACGTTTTGACAAGTTAAAGTAGGTTTTTTACAAGTTAAACTACATTTTTTACAAGTTGAAGTACGTTTTTACAAGTTAAAGTACATTTGCTACAAGTTAAACCATATTTTTGACAAGTTAAAGTACGTTTTTTACAAGTGAATGTATGTTTTTAACAATTTAAACTTATGTTTTGACAAGTTAAAGTTACGTTTTGATTAGTTAAACTAGGTTTTTTACACGTTAAAGTTAAGTTTTGACAAGTTAAAGTAAGTTTTTTACAAGTTAAAGTAAATTTTTTACAAGTTGAAGTACGTTTTTACAAGTTAAAGTACATTTGTTACAAGTTAAACCACATTTTTGACAAGTTAAAGTACGTTTTTTTCAATTTAATGTGTATTTTAAACAAGTTAAACTTACGTTTTGACAAGTTAAAGTTACGTTTTGACAAGTTAATGTAGGTTTTTTACAAGTTAAAGTACGTTTTTTACAGGTTGAAGTACGTTTTTACAAGTTAAAGTACATTTGCTACAAGTTAAACTATATTTTTGACAAGTTAAAGTACGTTTTTTTACAAGTGAATGTATGTTTTTAGTAATTTAAACTTATGTTTTGACAAGTTAAAGTTACGTTTTGATTAGTTAAAGTAGGTTTTTTTCAAGTTAAAGTTACGTTTTGACAAGTTAAGTACGTTTTTTACAAGTTAAAGTACGTTTTTTACAAGTTAAAGTACGTTTTTTACAAGTTAAAGTAAATTTTTTACAAGTTGAAGTACATTTTTACAAGTTAAAGTACATTTGTTACAAGTTAAACCACATTTTTGACAAGTTAAAGTACGTTTTTTCAAGTTAATGTATGTTTTTAGTAATTTAAACTTACGTTTTGACAAGTTAAAGTTACGTTTTGATTAGTTAAAGTAGGTTTTTTACAGGTTAAAGTTACGTTTTGACAAGTTAAAGTACGTTTTTTACGAGTTAAAGTACGTTTTTTACAAGTTAAAGTACGCTTTTTACAAGTTAAAGTTACGTTTTTTACAAGTTAAAGTACATTTTTTACAAGTTGAAGTACGAGTTTACAAGTTAAAGTACATTTTTTACAAGTTAAACCACATTTTTGACAAGTTAAAGTACGTTTTTTACAAGTGAATGTATGTTTTTAACAAATTAAAGTTACGTTTTGACAAGTTAAAGAAGGTTTTTTACAAGTTAAAGTACGTTTTTTACAAGTTAAAGTTACGCTTTGACAAGTTAAAGTTACATTTTGACACGTTCAAATATGTTTTTTACAAGTTAAAGTACGTTTTTTACAAGTTAAAGAAAGTGTTTTACAAGTTGAAGTAAGTTTTTACAAGTTGAAGTACGTTTTTTACAAGTGAAATTACATTTTTTACAGGTTGAAGTACGTTTTTACTTGTTAAAGTACATTTGTTACAAGTTAAATCACATTTTTGACAAGTTAAAGTACGTTTTTTACAATTGAATGTATGTTTTTAACAATTTTAACTTATGTTTTGACAAGTTAAAGTTACGTTTTGATTAGTTAAAGTAGGTTATTTACAAGGTAAACTTACGTTTTGACAAGTTAAAGTTACGTTTTGACAAGTTAAAGTAGGTTTTTTACAAGTTACAATACGTTTTTTACAAGTTGAAGTACGTTTTTACAAGTTAAAGTACATTTGTTACAAGTTAAACCACATTTTTGACAAGTTAAAGTACGTTTTTTTCAAGTTAATGTATGTTTTTAGTAATTTAAACTTATGTTTTGACAATTTAAAGTTACGTTTTGATTAGTTAAAGTAGGTTTTTTACAGGTTAAAGTTACGTTTTGACAAGTTAAAGTACGTTTTTTACGAGTTAAAGAACGTTTTTTACAAGTTAAAGGACGCTTTTTACAAGTTAAAGTAAATTTTTTACAAGTTGAAGTACATTTTTACAAGTTAAAGTACATTTGTTGCAAGTTAAACCACATTTTTGACAAGTTAAAGTACGTTTTTTACAAGTTAAACTACGTTTTTTACAAGTTAAAGTACATTTTTTACAAGTTGAAGTACGATTTTACAACTTAGAGTACATTTGTTACAAGTTAAATCACATTTTTTACAAGGTAAAATTCGTTTTTTTCAAGTTAATGTGTATTTTTAACAAGGTAAACTTACGTTTTGACAAGTTAAAGTTACGTTTTGAAAAGTTAAAGTAGGTTTTTTACAAGTTACAGTACGTTTTTTACAAGTTGAAGTACGTTTTTACAAGTTAAAGTACATTTCTTACAAGTTAAACCACATTTTTGACAAGTTAAAGTACGTTTTTTAAAAGTTAATGTAAGTTTTTAACAAGTTAAACTTACGTTTTGACCATTTAAGGTTACGTTTTTACAAGTTAATGTAAGTTTTTTACAAGTTCAAGTTACGATTTGACAAGTTAAGTTACGTTTTTTATAAGTTAAAGTACGTTTTTTACAAGTTAAAGTACGTTAATAACAAGTTAAAGTTAAAGTTACATTTTGACACGTTAAAATACGTTATTTACAAGTTAAAGTACGTTTTTTACAAGTTGAAGTACTTTTTTTACAAGTTAAAGTAAGAGTTTTACAAGTTGAAATACGTTTTTTACAAGTTAAAGTACATTTTTTACCAGTTAAAGTTACGTTTTAACAACTTAAAGTTACGTTTTGACACATTAAAATTACATTTTGACAAGTTAAAGTACTTTTTTTACAAGTTAATGTTACGTTTGGACAAGTTAAATTATGTTTTTAACAAGTTAAACTTACGTTTTGACAAATTAAAGTTACGTTTTGACAAGTTAAAAAATGTTTTTTACAAGTTAAAGAATGTTTTTTACAAGTTGAAGTACCTTTTTACAAGTTAAAGTATATTTGTTACAAGTTAAACGACATTTTTGACAAGTTAAAGTACGTTTTTAACAAGTGAATGTATGTTTTTAACAATTTAAACTTATGTTTTGACAAGTTAAAGTTACGTTTTGGCAAGTTAAAGTAGGTTTTTTACAAGTTAAAGTTACCTTTTGACAAGTTAAAGTACGTTTTTTACAAGTTAAAGTACGTTTCTTATAAGTTAAAGTACGTTTTTTACAACTTGAAGTACGTTTTTACAAGTTAAAAAACATTTGTTACAAGTTAAACCACATTTTTGACAGGTTAAAGTATGTTTTTTACAAGTTAATATGTGTTTTTAACAAATTAAACTTACGTTTTGACAAATTAAAGTTACGTTTTGACAAGTTAAAGTAGGTTTTTTACAAGTTAAATTACGTTTTTTACAAGTTGAAGTACGTTTTTACAAGTTAAAGTACATTTGTTACAAGTTAAACCATATTTTTGGCAAGTTAAAGTACGTTGGTTACAAGCTAATGTATGTTTTTAACAAGTTAAAGTTACGTTTTGACAAGTTAAAGTTACGATTTGACAAGTTAAAGTAGGTTTTTTACAAGTTAATGTACGTTTTTTACAAGTTAAAGTTACACTTTGACAAGTTAAAGTTACATTTTGACACGTTCAAATACGTTTTTTACAAGTTAAAGTACGTTTTTTACAATTTAAAGAAAGTGTTTTACAAGTTGAAGTAAGTTTTTACAAGTTAAAGTACGTTTTTTACAAGTGAAATTACGTTTTTTACAGGTTGAAGTACGTTTTTACAAGTTAAAGTACATTTGTTACAAGTTAAACCACATTTTTGACAAGTTAAAATACGTTTTTTACAATTGAATGTATGTTTTTAACAATTTTAACTTATGTTTTGACAAGTTAAAGTTACGTTTTGATTAGTTAAAGTAGGTTATTTAAAAGTTAAAGTTACGTTTTGACATGTTAAACCACATTTTTGACAAGTTAAAGTACGTTTTTTTCAAGTTAATGTATGTTTTTAGTAATTTAGACTTATGTTTTGACAAGTTAAAGTTACGTTTTGATTAGTTAAAGTAGGTTTTTTACAGGTTAAAGTTACGTTTTGACAAGTTAAAGTACGTTTTTTACGAGTTAAAGTACGTTTTTTACAAGTTAAAGTATACTTTTTACAAGTGAAAGTAAATTTTTTACAAGTTGAAGTACATTTTTACAAGTTAAAGTACATTTGTTACAAGTTAAACCACATTTTTGACAAGTTAAAGTTACATTTTGACACGTTACAATACGTTTTTTACAAGTTAAAGTACGTTTTTTACAAGTTGAAGTACTTTTTTTACAAGTTAAAGTAAGAGTTTTACAAGTTGAAATACGTTTTTTACAAGTTAAAGTACATTTTTTACCAGTTAAAGTTACGTTTTAACAACTTAAAGTTACGTTTTGACACATTAAAATTACATTTTGACAAGTTAAAGTACTTTTTTTACAAGTTAATGTTACGTTTGGACAAGTTAAATTATGTTTTTAACAAGTTAAACTTACGTTTTGACAAATTAAAGTTACGTTTTGACAAGTTAAAAAATGTTTTTTACAAGTTAAAGAATGTTTTTTACAAGTTGAAGTACCTTTTTACAAGTTAAAGTATATTTGTTACAAGTTAAACGACATTTTTGACAAGTTAAAGTACGTTTTTTACAAGTGAATGTATGTTTTTAACAATTTAAACTTATGTTTTGACAAGTTAAAGTTACGTTTTGGCAAGTTAAAGTAGGTTTTTTACAAGTGAAAGTTACCTTTTGACAAGTTAAAGTACGTTTTTTACAAGTTAAAGTACGTTTCTTATAAGTTAAAGTACGTTTTTTACAACTTGAAGTACGTTTTTACAAGTTAAAAAACATTTGTTACAAGTTAAACCACATTTTTGACAGGTTAAAGTATGTTTTTTACAAGTTAATGTGTGTTTTTAACAAATTAAACTTACGTTTTGACAAATTAGAGTTACGTTTTGACAAGTTAAAGTAGGTTTTTTACAAGTTAAATTACGTTTTTTACAAGTTGAAGTACGTTTTTACAAGTTAAAGTACATTTGTTACAAGTTAAACCATATTTTTGGCAAGTTAAAGTACGTTGGTTACAAGCTAATGTATGTTTTTAACAAGTTAAAGTTACGTTTTGACAAGTTAAAGTTACGATTTGACAAGTTAAAGTAGGTTTTTTACAAGTTAATGTACGTTTTTTACAAGTTAAAGTTACGCTTTGACAAGTTAAAGTTACATTTTGACACGTTCAAATACGTTTTTTACAAGTTAAAGTACGTTTTTTACAATTTAAAGAAAGTGTTTTACAAGTTGAAGTAAGTTTTTACAAGTTAAAGTACGTTTTTTACAAGTGAAATTACGTTTTTTACAGGTTGAAGTACGTTTTTACAAGTTAAAGTACATTTGTTACAAGTTAAACCACATTTTTGACAAGTTAAAATACGTTTTTTACAATTGAATGTATGTTTTTAACAATTTTAACTTATGTTTTGACAAGTTAAAGTTACGTTTTGATTAGTTAAAGTAGGTTATTTACAAGTTATAGTTACGTTTTGACATGTTAAACCACATTTTTGACAAGTTAAAGTACGTTTTTTTCAAGTTAATGTATGTTTTTAGTAATTTAAACTTATGTTTTGACAAGTTAAAGTTACGTTTTGATTAGTTAAAGTAGGTTTTTTACAGGTTAAAGTTACGTTTTGACAAGTTAAAGTACGTTTTTTACGAGTTAAAGTACGTTTTTTACAAGTTAAAGTATACTTTTTACAAGTTAAAGTAAATTTTTTACAAGTTGAAGTACATTTTTACAAGTTAAAGTACATTTGTTACAAGTTTAACCACATTTTTGACAAGTTAAAGTACATTTTTTACAAGTTAAAGTACGTTTTTTACAAGTTAAAGTACATTTTTTACAAGTTTAAGTAAGATTTTACAAGTTAAAGTACATTTGTTACAAGTTAAACCACATTTTTGACAAGGTAAAATACGTTTTTTTCAAGTTAATGTGTATTTTTAACAAGTTAAACTTACGTTTTGACAAGTTAAAGTTAGGTTTTGACAAGTTAAAGTAGGTTTTTTACAAGTTAAAGTACGTTTTTTACAAGTTGAAGTACATTTTTACAAGTTATAGTATATTTGTTTCAAGTTAAACGACATTTTTGACAAGTTAAAGTACGTTTTTTACAAGTGAATGTATGTTTTTAACAATTTAAACTTATGTTTTGACAAGTTAAAGTTACGTTTTGGCAAGTTAAAGTAGGTTTTTTACAAGTTAAAGTTACCTTTTGACAAGGTAAAGTACGTTTTTTACAAGTTAAAGTACGTTTCTTATAAGTTAAAGTACGTTTTTTACAATTTGAAGTACGTTTTTACAAGTCAAAGTACATTTGTTACAAGTTAAACCACATTTTTGACAAGTTAAAGTACGTTTTTTACAAGTTAATGTGTGTTTTTAACAAATTAAACTTACGTTTTGACAAATTAAAGTTACGTTTTTGACACGTTTTAGTATGTTTTTTATAAGTTAAATTACGTTTTTTACAAGTTGAAGTACGTTTTTAAAAGTTAAAGTACATTTGTTACAAGTTAAACCACATTTTTGACAACTTAAAGAACGTTTTTTACAAGTGAATGGATGTTTTTAACAATTTAAACTTATGTTTTGACAAGTTAAAGTTACGTTTTGACAAGTTAAAGTAGGTTTTTTACAATTTAAAGTTACGTTTTGACAAGTTAAAGTACGTTTTTTAGAAGTTAAAGTACGTTTTTTACAAGTTAAATTACGTTTTTTACAACTTGAAGTACGTTTTTACAAGTTAAAGTATATTCGTTACAAGTTAAACCACATTTTTGACAAGTTAAAGTACGTTTTTTGTAAGTAAATGTGTGTTTTTAACAAGTTAAACTTACGTTTTGACAAATTATAGTCACGTTTTGACAAGTAAAAGTAGGTTTTCTACAAGTAAAATTACTTTTTTTTACAAGTTGAAGTACGTTTTTACAAGTTAAAGTACATTTTTTACAAGTTAAAGTACATTTTTTACAAGTGAATGTATGTTTTTAAAAAATTTAAACTTATGTTATGACAAGTTAAAGTTACGTTTTGACAAGTTCAAGTATGTTTTTTACAAGTTAAAGTTACGTTTTGACAAGTTAAAGTACGTTTTTTACAAGTTGAAGTACGTTTTTACAAGTTAAAGTTTTGTTACAAGTTAAACCACAGTTTTGAAAAATTAAAGTATGTTTTTTACACGATAATGTGTGTTTTTAACAAGTTAAACTTATGTTTTGACAAATTAAAGTTAGGTTTTGACAAGTTAAAGTAGGTTTTTTACAAGTTAAATTACGTTTGTTACAAGTTGAAGTACGTTTTTACAAGTTAAAGTACATTTGTTACAAGTTAAACCACGTTTTTCACAAGTTAAAGTACGTCTTTTACAAGTGAATGTATGTTTTTAACAATTTAAACTTATGTTTTGACAAGTTAAAGTTAGTATTTGACAAGTTTAAGTAGGTTTTTTACAAGTTAAAGTTACGGTTTGACAAGTTAAAGTACATTTTTTACGAGTTAAAGTACGTTTTTTACAACTTCAAGTACGTTTTTACAAGTTAAAGTACATTTGTTACATGTTAAACCACATTTTTGACAAGTTAAAGTAGGTTTTTTACAAGTGAATGTATGTTTTTAAAAAATTTAAACTTATGTTATGACAAGTTAAAGTTACGTTTTGACAAGTTCAAGTATGTTTTTTACAAGTTAAAGTTAGGTTTTGACAAGTTAAAGTAGGTTTTTTACAAGTTAAAGTACGTTTTTACAAGTTAAAGTAGGTTTTTTACAAGTTAAAGTACGTTTTTTACAAGTTAAAGTTACGTTTTGACAAGTTAAAGTTATATTTTGACACGTTAAAATAAGTTTTTTTCAAGTTAAAGAACGTTTTTTACAAGTTAAAGCAAGTATTTTACTAGTTGAAGTAAGTTGTTTACAAGTTGAAGTACGTTTTTTACAAGTTAAAATTACGTTTTAACAACTTAAAGTTACGTTTTGAAATATTCAAGTTACATTTTGACAAGTTAAAGTACCTTTTTTATAAGTTAAAGTTATATTTTGACAAGTTAAACTTACGTTTTGACAAATTAAAGTTACGTTTTGAAAAGATAAAGTAGGTTTTTTACAAGTCAAACCACATTTTTGACAAGTTAAAGTACGTTTTTTACAAGTGAATGTATATTTTTAACAATTTAAACTATGTTTTGACAAGTTAAAGTTACGTTTTGACAAGTTAAAGTACGTTTTTTACAAGTTAAAGTACGTTTTTTACAAGTTAAAGTACGTTTTTTACAACTTGAAGTACATTTTTACAAGTTAAAGTACATTTGTTACAAGTTAAACCACATTTTTGACAAGTTAAAGTATATTTTTTACAAGTTAATGTGTGTTTTTAACAAGTTAAATTTACGTTTTGACAAATTAAAGTTACGGTTTAACACGTTAAAGTAGGTTTTTTACAAGTTAAATTACGTTTTTTACAAGTTGAAGTACGTTTTTAAAAGTTAAAGTACATTTGTTACAAGTTAAACAACATTTTTAACAAGTTAAAGAACGTTTTTTACAAGTGAATGTATGTTTTTAACAATTTAAACTTATGTTTTGACAAGTTAAAGTTACGTTTTGACAAGTTAAAGTAGGTTTTTTACAAGTTAAAGTTACGTTTTGACAAGTTAAAGTAGGTTTTTTACAAGTTAAAGTACGTTTTTTACAAGTTAAAGTACGTTTTTTACAACTTGAAGTACGTTTTTACAAGTTAAAGTACATTTGTTACAAGTTAAACCACATATTTAACAAGTTAAAGTACGTTTTTTACAAGTAAATGTGTGTTTTTAACAAGTTAAACTTATATTTTGACAAATTAAAGTTACGTTTTGACAAGTAAAAGTAAGTTTTTTACAAGTTAAATTACTTTTTTTACAAGTTGAAGTACGTTTTTACAAGTTAAAGTACATTTTTTACAAGTTAAATTACGTTTTTTACAAGTGAATGTATGTTTTTAAAAAATTTAAACTTATGTTTTGACAAGTTAAAGTTACGTTTTGACAAGTTCAAGTATGTTTTTTACAAGTTAAAGTTACGTTTTGTCAAGGTAAAGTACCTTTTTTGACAAGTTCAAGTATGTTTTTTACAACTTGAAGTACGTTTTTACAAGTTAAAGTACATTTGTTACAAGTTAAACCACATTTTTGAAAAGTTAAAAGTACGTTTTTTACAAGTTAATGTGTGTTTTTAACAAGTTAAACTTATGTTTTGACAAATTAAAGTTAGGTTTTGACAAGTTAAAGTAGGTTTTTTACAAATTAAATTACGTTTGTTACAAGTTGAAGTACGTTTTTACAAGTTAAAGTACATTTGTTACAAGTTAAACCACATTTTTGACAAGTTAAAGTACGTCTTTTACAAGTGAATGTATGTTTTTAACAATTTAAACTTATGTTTTGACAAGTTAAAGTTACGTTTTGACAAGTTAAAGTAAGTTTTTTACAAGTTAAAATAACGTTTTGACAAGTTAAACTAGGTTTTTTAGAAGTTAAATTACGTTTTTTACAAGTTGAAATACGTTTTTAAAAGTTAAAGTACATTTGTTACAAGTTAAACCACATTTTTGACAAGTTAAAGAACGTTTTTTACAAGTGCATGTATGTTTTTAACAATTTAAACTTATGTTTTGACAAGTTAAAGTTACGTTTTGACAAGTTAAAGTCTGTTTTTTACAAGTTAAAGTTACGTTTTGACAAGTTAAAGTCTGTTTTTTACAAGTTAAAGTTACGTTTTGACAAGTTAAAGTTACATTTTGACTTGTTAAAATACGTTTTTTACAAGTTAAAGTACGTTTTGTACAAGTTAAAGAAAGTGTTTTACAAGTTGAAGTAAGTTTTTTACAAGTTGAAGTACGTTTTTTACAAGTTAAAGTTACGTTTTAACAACTTAAAGTTACGTTTTGACACATTCAAATTACATTTTGACAAGTTAAAGTACCTTTTTTATAAGTTAAAGTTATGTTTTGACAAGTTAAACTTACGTTTTGACAAATTAAAGTTACGTTTTGAAAAGATAAAGTAGGTTTTTTACAAGTTAAACCACATTTTTGACAAGTTAAAGTACGTTTTTTACAAGTGAATGTATATTTTTAACAATTTAAACTTATGTTTTGACAAGTTAAAGTTACGTTTTGACAAGTTAAAGTACGTTTTTTACAAGTTAAAGTACGTTTTTTACAAGTTAAAGTACGTTTTTTACAACTTGAAGTACATTTTTACAAGTTAAAGTACATTTGTTACAAGTTAAACCACATTTTTGACAAGTTAAAGTATATTTTTTACAAGTTAATGTGTGTTTTTAACAAGTTAAATTTACGTTTTGACATATTAAAGTTACGGTTTGACACGTTAAAGTAGGTTTTTTACAAGTTAAATTACGTTTTTTACAAGTTGAAGTACGTTTTTAAAAGTTAAAGTACATTTGTTACAAGTTAAACCACATTTTTAACAAGTTAAAGAATGTTTTTTACAAGTGAATGTATGTTTTTAACAATTTAAACTTATGTTTTGACAAGTTAAAGTTACGTTTTGACAAGTTAAAGTAGGTTTTTTACAAGTTAAAGTTACGTTTTGACAAGTTAAAGTAGGTTTTTTACAAGTTAAAGTACGTTTTTTACAAGTTAAAGTACGTTTTTTACAACTTGAAGTACGTTTTTACAAGTTAAAGTACATTTGTTACAAGTTAAATCACATATTTGACAAGTTAAAGTACGTTTTTTACAAGTAAATGTGTGTTTTTAACAAGTTAAACTTATATTTTGACAAATTAAAGTTACGTTTTGACAAGTAAAAGTAGGTTTTTTACAAGTTAAATTACTTTTTTTACAAGTTGAAGTACGTTTTTACAAGTTAAAGTACATTTTTTGACAAGTTAAAGTACGTCTTTTACAAGTGAATGTATGTTTTTAACAATTTAAACTTATGTTTTGACAAGTTAAAGTTACTATTAATTTGAGAAGTTTAAGTACGTTTTTTACAAGTTAAAGTTACGTTTTGACAAGTTAATGTACATTTTTTACGAGTTAAACTACGTTTTTTACAACTTCAAGTACGTTTTTACAAGTTAAAGTACATTTGTTACATGTTAAACCACATTTTTGACAAGTTAAAGTACGTTTTTTACAAGTTAATATGTGTTTTTAACAAGTTAAACTGACGTTTTGACAAATTAAAGTTACGTTTTACAAGTTAAAGTACATTTGTTACAAGTTAAACCACATATTTGACAAGTTAAAGTACGTTTTTTACAAGTAAATGTGTGTTTTTAACAAGTTAAACTTATATTTTGACAAATTAAAGTTACGTTTTGACTAGTAAAAGTAGGTTTTTTACAAGTTAAATCACTTTTTTTACAAGTTGAAGTACGTTTTTACAAGTTAAAGTACATTTTTTACAAGTTAAAGTACGTTTTTTACAAGTGAATAGTTGTTTTTAAAAAATTTAAACTTATGTTTTGACAAGTTAAAGTTACGTTTTGACAAGTTCAAGTATGTTTTTTACAAGTTAATGTTACGTTTTGACAAGTTAAAGTACCTCTTTTACAAGTTAAAGTATATTTTTTACAAGTTAAAGTATGTTTTTTACAACTTGAAGTACGTTTTTACAAGTTAAAGTACATTTGTTACAAGTTAAACCACATTTTTGAAAAGTTAAAAGTACGTTTTTTACAAGTTAATGAGTGTTTTTAACAAGTTAAACTTATGTTTTGACAAATTAAAGTTAGGTTTTGACAAGTTAAAGTAGGTTTTTTACAAGTTAAATTACGTTTGTTACAAGTTGAAGTACGTTTTTACAAGTTAAAGTACATTTGTTACAAGTTAAACCACATTTTTGACAAGTTAAAGTACGTCTTTTACAAGTGAATGTATGTTTTTAACAATTTAAACTTATGTTTTAACAAGTTAAAGTTACTATTTGACAAGTTTAAGTAGGTTTTTTACAAGTTAAAGTTACGTTTTGACAAGTTAAAGTACATTTTTTACGAGTTAAAGTACGTTTTTTACAACTTCAAGTACGTTTTTACAAGTTAAAGTACATTTGTTACATGTTAAACCACATTTTTGACAAGTTAAAGTACGTTTTTTACAAGTTAATGTGTGTTTTTAACAAGTTAAACTAACGTTTTGACAAATTAAAGTTACGTTTTGACAAGTTAAAATAGTTAATTTACAAGTGAAATTACGTTTTTTACAGGTTGAAGTACGTTTTTACAAGTTAAAGTACATTTGTTACAAGTTAAACCACATTTTTGACAAGTTAAAGTACGTTTTTTACAATTGAATGTATGTTTTTAACAATTTTAACTTATGTTTTGACAAGTTAAAGTTACGTTTTGATTAGTTAAAGTAGGTTATTTACAAGTTAAAGTTACGTTTTGACAAGTTAAAGTACGTTTTTTACAAGTTAAAGTACGTTTTTTACAAGTTAAAGTACAGTTTTTTAGAAGTTGAAGTACGTTTTTACAAGTTAAAGGACATTTGTTACAAGTTAAACCACATTTTTGACAAGTTAAAGTATGTTTTTTTCAAGTTAATGTGTATTTTTAACAAGTTAAAGTTACGTTTTGACAAGTTAAAGTTACGTTTTGACAAGTTAAAGTAGGTTTTTTACAAGTTAAAGTACGTATTTTACAAGTTGAAGTACGTTTTTACAAGTTAAAGTACATTTGTTACAAGTTAAACCACATTTTTGACAAGTTAAAGTACGTTGGTTACAAGTTAATGTATGTTATTAACAAGTTAAACTTACGTTTTGACCAGTTATAGTTACGTTTTGACAAGTTAAAGTAGGTTTTTTACAAGTTAAAGTACGTTTTTTACAAGTTAAAGTTACGTTTTGACAAGTTAAAGTTACATTTTGACACGTTAAAATACGTTTTTTACAAGTTAAAGTACGTCTTTTACAAGTTAAAGCATGTGTTTTACAAGTTGAAGTACGTTTTTTACAAGTTAAAGTTACGTTTTGACAAGTTAAAGTTACATTTTGACACGTTAAAATACGTTTTTTACAAGTTAAAGTACGTTTTTTACAAGTTAAAATAAGTGTTTTACAAGTTGAAGTACGTTTTTTACAAGTTAAAGTACGTTTTTTACAACTTGAAGTACGTTTTTACAAGTTAAAGTACATTTGTTACAAGTTAAACCACATTTTTGAAAAGTTAAAAATACGTTTTTTACAAGTTAATGTGTGTTTTTAACAAGTTAAACTTATGTTTTGACAAATTAAAGTTAGGTTTTGACAAGTTAAAGTAGGTTTTTTACAAGTTAAATTACGTTTGTTACAAGTTGAAGTACGTTTTTACAAGTTAAAGTACATTTGTTACAAGTTAAACCACATTTTTGACAAGTTAAAGTACGTCTTTTACAAGTGAATGTATGTTT
This sequence comes from Urtica urens, assembly GCA_958296335.1. Taxonomy (NCBI): domain Eukaryota; kingdom Viridiplantae; phylum Streptophyta; class Magnoliopsida; order Rosales; family Urticaceae; genus Urtica; species Urtica urens. Next base: position 83,253 of record CATQIS010000026.1, read on the forward strand.
TTAACAATTTAAACTTATGTTTTGACAAGTTAAAGTTACTATTAATTTGAGAAGTTTAAGTACGTTTTTTACAAGTTAAAGTTACGTTTTGACAAGTTAAAGTACATTTTTTACGAGTTAAACTACGTTTTTTACAACTTCAAGTACGTTTTTACAAGTTAAAGTACATTTGTTACATGTTAAACCACAATTTTGACAAGTTAAAGTACGTTTTTTACAAGTTAATATGTGTTTTTAACAAGTTAAACTGACGTTTTGACAAATTAAAGTTACGTTTTGACAAGTTAAAATAGTTTTTTTACAAGTTGAATTACGTTTTTTACAGGTTGAAGTACGTTTTTACAAGTTAAATTACATTTGTTACAAGTTAAACCACATTTTTGACAAGTTAAAGTACGTTTTTTACAATTGAATGTATGTTTTTAACAATTTTAACTTATGTTTTGACAAGTTAAAGTTACGTTTTGATTAGTTAAAGTAGGTTATTTACAAGTTAAAGTTACGTTTTGACAAGTTAAAGTACGTTTTTTACAAGTTAAAGTACGTTTTTTACAAGTTAAAGTACAGTTTTTTAGAAGTTGAAGTACGTTTTTACAAGTTAAAGGACATTTGTTACAAGTTAAACCACATTTTTGACAAGTTAAAGTATGTTTTTTTCAAGTTAATGTGTATTTTTAACAAGTTAAAGTTACGTTTTGACAAGTTAAAGTTACGTTTTGACAAGTTAAAGTAGGTTTTTTACAAGTTAAAGTACGTATTTTACAAGTTGAAGTACGTTTTTACAAGTTAAAGTACATTTGTTACAAGTTAAACCACATTTTTGACAAGTTAAATTACGTTGGTTACAAGTTAATGTATGTTATTAACAAGTTAAACTTACGTTTTGACCAGTTATAGTTACGTTTTGATAAGTTAAAGTAGTTTTTTTACAAGTTAAAGTACGTTTTTTACAAGTTAAAGTTACGTTTTGACAAGTTAAAGTTACATTTTGACACGTTAAAATACGTTTTTTACAAGTTAAAGTACGTTTTTTACAAGTTAAAGCATGTGTTTTACTAGTTGAAGTACGTTTTTTACAAGTTAAAGTTACGTTTTGACAAGTTAAAGTTACATTTTGACACGTTAAAATACGTTTTTTACAAGTTAAAGTACGTTTTTTACAAGTTAAAGCAAGTGTTTTACAAGTTGAAGTACGTTTTTTACAAGTTAAAGTACGTTTTTTACAACTTGAAGTACGTTTTTACAAGTTAAAGTACATTTGTTACAAGTTAAACCACATTTTTGAAAAGTTAAAAATACGTTTTTTACAAGTTAATGTGTGTTTTTAACAAGTTAAACTTATGTTTTGACAAATTAAAGTTAGGTTTTGACAAGTTAAAGTAGGTTTTTTACAAGTTAAATTACGTTTGTTACAAGTTGAAGTACGTTTTTACAAGTTAAAGTACATTTTTTACAAGTTAAACCACATTTTTGACAAGTTAAAGTACGTCTTTTACAAGTGAATGTATGTTTTTAACAATTTAAACTTATGTTTTGACAAGTTAAAGTTACTATTAATTTGAGAAGTTTAAGTACGTTTTTTACAAGTTAAAATTACGTTTTGACAAGTTAAAGTACATTTTTTACGAGTTAAACTACGTTTTTTACAACTTCAAGTACGTTTTTACAAGTTAAAGTACATTTGTTACATGTTAAACCACAATTTTGACAAGTTAAAGTACGTTTTTTACAAGTTAATATGTGTTTTTAACAAGTTAAACTGACGTTTTGACAAATTAAAGTTACGTTTTGACAAGTTAAAATAGTTTTTTTACAAGTGAAATTACGTTTTTTACAGGTTGAAGTACGTTTTTACAAGTTAAATTACATTTGTTAAAAATTAAACCACATTTTTGACAAGTTAAAGTACGTTTTTTACAATTGAATGTATGTTTTTAACAATTTTAACTTATGTTTTGACAAGTTAAAGTTACGTTTTGATTAGTTAAAGTAGGTTATTTACAAGTTAAAGTTACGTTTTGACAAGTTAAAGTACGTTTGTTACAAGTAAAAGTACAGTTTTTTACAAGTTGAAGTACGTTTTTACAAGTTAAAGGACATTTGTTACAAGTTAAACCATATTTTTGACAAGTTAAAGTATGTTTTTTTCAAGTTAATGTGTATTTTTAACAAGTTAAACTTACGTTTTGACAATTTAAAGTTACGTTTTGACAAGTTAAAGTAGGTTTTTTACAAGTTAAAGTACGTTTTTTACAAGTTGAAGTACGTTTTTACAAGTTAAAGTACATTTGTTACAAGTTAAACCACATTTTTGACAAGTTAAAGTACGTTGGTTACAAGTTAATATATGTTTTTAACAAGTTAAACTTACGTTTTGACAAGTTATAGTTACGTTTTGACAAGTTAAAGTAGGTTTTTTACATGTTAAAGTACGTTTTTTACAAGTTAAAGTTACGTTTTGACAAGTTAAAGTTACATTTTGACACATTAAAATACGTTTTTTACAAGTTAAAGTAAGTTTTTTACAAGTTAAAGCAAGTGTTTTACAAGTTGAAGTACGTTTTTTACAAGTTAAAGCAAGTTTTTTACAAGTTGAAGTACGTTTTTTACAAGTTAAAGTTACGTTTTAACAACTTAAAGTTACGTTTTGAAATATTCAAATTACATTTTGACAAGTTAAAGTACCTTTTTTATAAGTTAAAGTTATGTTTTGACAAGTTAAATTACGTTTTTAACAAGTTAAACTTACGTTTTGACAAATTAAAATTACGTTTTGACTAGTTAAAGTAGGTTTTTTACAAGTTAAAGCACGTTTTTTACAAGTTGAAGTATGTTTTTACAAGTTAAAGTACATTTGTTAAAAGTTAAACCACATTTTTGACAAGTTAAAGTACGTTTTTTACAAGTGAATGTATGTTTTTAACAATTTAAACTCATGTTTTGACAAGTTAAAGTTACGTTTTTACAAGTTAAAGTAGGTTTTTTACAAGTTAAAGTTACGTTTTGACAAGTTAAAGTACGTTTTTGACAAGTTAAAGTACGTTTTTTACAAGTTAAAGTACAATTTTTACAACTTGAAGTACGTTTTTACAAGTTAAAGTACATTTGTTACAAGTTAAACCACAGTTTTGAAAAATTAAAGTACGTTTTTTACAAGTTAATGTGTGTTTTTAACAAGTTAAACTTATGTTTTGACAAATTAAAGTTAGGTTTTGACAAGTTAAAGTAGGTTTTTTACAAGTTAAATTACGTTTGTTACAGGTTGAAGTACGTTTTTACAAGTTAAAATACATTTGTTACTTGTTAAACCACATTTTTGACAAGTTAAAGTACGTCTTTTACAAGTGAATGTATGTTTTTAACAATTTAACTTATGTTTTGACAAATTAAAGTTACGTTTTGACAAGTTAAAGTAGGTTTTTTACAAGTTAAAGTTACGTTTTGACAAGTTAAAGTACGTTTTTTACAAGTTAAAGTACGTTTTTTACAAGTTAAAGTACGCTTTTTAGAACTTGAAGTACGTTTTTACAAGTTAAAGTACATTTGTTACAAGTTAAACCACATTTTTCACAAGATAAAGTACGTTTTTTACAAGTTAATGTGTGTTTTTAACAAGTTAAAGTTACGTTCTGACAAATTAAAGTTACGTTTTGACAAGTTAAAGTAGGTTTTTTACAAGTTGAATTACGTTTTTTACAAGTTGAAGTACGTTTTTACAAGTTAAAGTACATTTGTTATAAGTTAAACAACATTTTTTACAAGTTAATGTATGTTTTTAACTAGTTAAACTTACGTTTTGACAATTTAAGGTTACGTTTTGACAAGTTAATGTAGGTTTTTTACAAGTTAAAGTTACGTTTTGACAAGTTAAATTACCTTTTTTACAAGTTAAAGTACGTTTTTTACAAGTTAAAGTAAGTTAATAACAAGTTAAAGTTAAAGTTACATTTTGACAAGTTAAAATACGTTTTTTACAAGTTAAAGTAGGTTTTTTAAGAGTTGAAGTACGTTTTTTAAAAGTTAAAGTAAGAGTTTTACAAGTTGAAATACGTTTTTTATAAGTTAAAGTACATTTTTTACAAGTTAAAGTTACGTCTTAACAACTTAAAGTTACGTTTTGACACATTAAAATTACATTTTGACAAGTTACAGTACGTTTTTTACAAGTTAAAGTTACGTTTGGACAAGTTAAATTATGTTTTTAACAAGTTAAAGTTACGTTTTGACAAATTAAAGTTACGTTTTGACAAGTAAAAGTAGGTTTTTTACAAGTTAAAGCACGTTTTTTACAAGTTTAAGTACATTTGTTACAAGTTAAACAACATTTTTAACAAGTTAAAGTATGTTTTTTACAAGTTAATGTATGTTTTTAACTAGTTAAACTTACGTTTTGACAATTTAAGGTTACGTTTTGACAAGTTAATGTAGGTTTTTTACAAGTTAAAGTTACGTTTTGACAAGTTTAAGTACGTTTTTTACAAGTTAAAGTACGCTTTGTACAAGTTAAAGTACGTTTTTTACAAGTTAAAGTACGTTTTTTACAACTTGAAGTACGTTTTTACAAGTTAAAGTACATTTGTTACAAGTTAAACCACATCTTTGACCAAGTTAAAGTACGTTTTTTATAAGTTAATGTGTGTTTTTAACAAGTTAAATTTACGTTTTGACAAATTAAAGTTACGTTTTGAAACGTTAAAGTAGGTTTTTTACAAGTTAAATAACGTTTTTTACAAGTTGAAGTACGTTTTTAAACGTTAAAGTACATTTGTTACAAGTTAAACCACATTTTTGACAAGTTAAAGAACGTTTTTTACAAGTGAATGTATGTTTTTAACAATTTAAACTTATGTTTTGACAAGTTAAAGTTACGTTTTGACAAGTTAAAGTAGGTTTTTTACAAGTTAAAGTTACGTTTTGACAAGTTAAAGGACGTTTTTTACAAGCTAAAGTACATTTTTTACAAGTTAAAGTACGTTTTTTACAACTTGAAGTTCGTTTTTACAAGTTAAAGTACTTATTTTATAAGTTAAAGTTATGTTTTGACAAGTTAAATTACGTTTTTAACAAGTTAAACTTACGTTTTGACAAATTAAAATTACGTTTTGACAAGTTAAAGTAGGTTTTCTACAAGTTAAAGCACGTTTTTTACAAGTTAAAGTACGTTTTTCACAAGTGAACGTATGTTTTTAACAATTTAAACTTATGTTTTGACAAGTTAAAGTTACGTTTTGACAAGTTAATGTAGGTTTTTTACAAGTTAAAGTTACGTTTTGACAAGTTAAAGTACGTTTTTTACAAGTTAAAGTACGTTTTTTACAAGTTAAAGTACGTTTTATACAAGTTGAAGTACGTTTTTACAAGATAAAGTTTTGTTACAAGTTAAACCACAGTTTTGAAAAATTAAAATATGTTTTTTACAAGATAATGTGTGTTTTTAACAAGTTAAACTTATGTTTTGACAAATTAAAGTTAGGTTTTGACAAGTTAAAGTAGGTTTTTTACAAGTTAAATTACGTTTGTTACAAGTTGAAGTACGTTTTTACAAGTTAAAGTACATTTGTTACAAGTTAAACCACATTTTTGACAAGTTAAAGTACGTCTTTTACAAGTGAATGTATGTTTTTAACAATTTAAACTTATGTTTTGACAAATTAAAGTTACGTTTTGACAAGTTAAAGTAGGTTTTTTACAAGTTAAAGTTACGTTTTGACAAGTTAAAGTACGTTTTTTACAAGTTAAACTACGTTTTTAACAACTTGAAGTACGTTTTTACAAGTTAAAGTACATTTGTTACAAGTTAAACCACATTTTTCACAAAATAAAGTACGTTTTTTACAAGGTAATGTGTGTTTTTAACAAGTTAAACTTACGTTCTGACAAATTAAAGTTACGTTTTGACAAATTGATGTAGGTTTTTTACAAGTTAAAGTTACGTTTTGACAAGTTAAATTACCTTTTTTACAAGTTAAAGTACGTTTTTTACAAGTTTTTTTACAAGTTAAAGTTACGTTTTGACAAGTTAAATTACGTTTTTTACAAGTTAAAGTATGTTTTTTACAAGTTAAAGTACGTTAATAACAAGTTAAAGTTAAAGTTACATTTTGACACGTTAAAATACGCTTTTTACAAGTTTAAGTACGTTTTTTACAAGTTGAAGTACGTTTTTTACAAGTTAAAGTAAGAGTTTTACAAGTTGAAATACGTTTTTTACAAGTTAAAGTACATTTTTTACCAGTTAAAGTTACGTCTTAACAACTTAAAGTTACGTTTGACACATTTAAATGACATTTTGACAAGTTAAAGTTTGTTTTTTACAAGTTAAAGTTACGTTTGGAAAAGTTAAATTATGTTTTTCACAAGTTAAACTTACGTTTTGACAAATTGAAGTTACCTTTTGACAAGTTAAAGTAGGTTTTTTACAAGTTATAGTACGTTTTTTACAAGTTAAAGTACGTTTTTACAAGATAAAGTACATTTGTTACAAGTGAAACCACATTTTTGACAAGTTAAAGTACGTTTTTTACAAGTTAATGTGTGTTTTTAACAAGTTAATTAAACTTACGTTTTGACAAATTAAAGTTACGTTTTGATAAGTTAAAATAGGTTTTTTACAAGTTAAATTACGTTTTTTACAAGTTGAAGTACGTTTTTACAAGTTAAAGTACATTTTTTACAAGTTAAACCACATTTTTGACAAGATAAAGAACGTTTTTTACAAGTTAATATATGTTTTTAATAAGTTAAACTTACGTTTTGACAAGTTAATATTACGTTTTGACAAGGTAATGTAGGTTTTTTACAAGTTAAAGTTACGTTTTGACAAGTTAAATTACGTTTTTTACAAGTTAAAGTACGTTTTTTACAAGTTAAAGTACGTTAATAGCAAGTTAAAGTTAAAGTTACATTTTGACAAGTTAAAATACGTTTTTTAGAAGTTAAAGTAGGTTTTTTAAGAGTTGAAATACGTTTTTTAAAAGTTAAAGTAAGAGTTTTACAAGTTGAAATACGTTTTTTACAAAATAAAGTACATTTTTTACAAGTTAAAGTTACGTCTTAACAACTTAAAGTTACGTTTTGTCACATTAAAATTACATTTTGACAAGTTAAAGTACGTTTTTTACAAGTTAAAGTTACGTTTGGACAATTTAAATTATGTTTTTAACAAGATAAACTTACGTTTTGACAAATTAAAGTTACGTTTTAACAAGTTAAAGTAGGTTTTTTACAAGTTATAGTACGTTTTTACAAGTTAAAGTACGTTTTTACAAGTTAAAGTACATTTGTTACAAGTTAAACCATAGTTTTGACATGTTAAAGTACGTTTTTTACAAGTTAATGTGTGTTTTTAAGAAGTTAATTAAACTTACGTTTTGACAAATTAAAGTTACGTTTTGATAAGTTAAAGTAGGTTTTTTACATGTTAAATTACGTTTTTTACAAGTTGAAGTACGTTTTTACAAGTTAAAGTACATTTTTTACAAGTTAAACCACATTTCTTACAAGATAAAGAACATTTTTTACAAGTTAATGTATGTTTTTAATAAGTTAAACTTACGTTTTGACAAGTTAAGGTTACGTTTTGACAAGTTAATGTAGGTTTTTTACAAGTTAAAGTTACGTTTTGACCAGTTAAATTACGTTTTTTACAAGTTAAAGTACGTTTTTTACAAGTTAAAGTACGTTAATAACAAGTTAAAGTTAAAGTTACATTTTGACACGTTAAAATACGTTTTTTACAAGTTAAAGTACGTTTTTTACAAGTTGAAGTACGTTTTTTACGAGTTAAAGTAAGAATTTTACAAGGTGAAATACGTTTTTTACAAGTTAATGTACATTTTTTACCAGTTAAAGTTACGTCTTAACAACTTAAAGTTACGTTTTGACACATTAAAATTACATTTTGACAAGTTAACGTACGTTTTTTACAAGTTAAAGTTACGTTTGGACAAGTTAAATTATGTTTTTAACAAGTTAAACTTATGTTTTGCCAAATTAAAGTTTCGTTTCGACAAGTTAAAGCAGGTTTTTTACAAGTTAAAGTACATTTGTTACAAGTTAAACCACATTTTTGACAAGTTAAAGTACGTTTTTTACAAGTTAATGTGTGTTTTTAACAAGTTAATTAAACTTACGTTTTGACAAATTAAAGTTACGTTTTGATAAGTTAAAGTAGGTTTTTTACAAGTTAAATTACGTTTTTTACAAGTTGAAGTACGTTTTTACAAATTAAAGTACATTTTTTACAAGTTAAACCACATTTTTTACAAGATAAAGAACATTTTTACAAGTTAATGTATGTTTTTAATAAGTTAAACTTACGTTTTGACAAGTTAAGGTTACGTTATTACAAGTTAATGTAGGTTTTTTACAAGTTAAAGTTACGTTTTGACAAGTTAAATTACGTTTTTTACAAGTTAAAGTACGTTTTTTACAAGTTAAAGTACGTTAATAACAAGTTAAAGTTAAAGTTACATTTTGACACGTTCAAATACGTTTTTTACAAGTTAAAGTACGTTTTTTACAAGTTGAAGTACGTTTTTTACAAGTTAAAGTAAGAGTTTTACAAGTTGAAATACGTTTGTTACAAGTTAAAGTACATTTTTTACCAGTTAAAGTTACGTCTTAACAACTTAAAGTTACGTTTTTACACATTAAAATTACATTTTGACAAGTTAAAGTACGTTTTTTACAAGTTAAAGTTACGTTTGGACAAGTTAAATTATGTTTTTAACAAGTTAAACTTTGTTTTGACATATTAAAGTTACCTTTTGACAAGTTAAGGTATGTTTTTTACAAGTTAAAGTACGTTTTTTACAAGTTAAAGTTCGTTTTTACAAGTTAATGTACATTTGTTATAAGTTAACCGACATTTTTGACAAGTTAAAGTACATTTGTTAAAAGTTAAACCACATATTTGAAAAGTTAAAGTACGTTTTTTACAAATTAATGTATGTTTTTCACAATTTAAACTTACGTTTTGACAAGTTAAAGTACGTTTTTTACAGGTTAAAGTTCGTTTTCTACAAGTTAAAGTACCTTTTTTACAAGTTGAAGTACGTTTTTACATGTTAAAGTACATTTGTTACAAGTTAAACCACATTTTTGACAAGTTAAAGTACGTTTTTTACAAGTTAAAGTAAGTGTTTTACAAGTTGAAATACGTTTTTTACAATTTAAAGTACATTGTCTACCAGTTAAAGTTACGTTTTAAGAACTTTAAGTTACGTTTCGACACATTAAAATTACATTTAGACAAGTTAAAGTACGTTTTTTAGAAGTTAAAGTTACGTTTTTACAAATTAAAGTTACGTTTTGACAAGTTAAAGTACGTTTTTTACAAGTTAAAATACGTTTTTTACAAGTTGAAGTACGGTTTTACGAGTTAAAGTACATTTGTTACAAGTTAAACCACATTTTTGACATGTTAAAGTACGTTTTTTACAAGTGAATGTATGTTTTTAACAATTTAAACTAATGTTTTGACAAGTTAAAGTTACGTTTTGACAAGTTAAAGTAGGTTTTTTACAAGTTAAAGTTACGTTTTGACAAGTTAATGTACGTTTTTTACAAGTTAAAGTAGGTTTTTTTACAAGTTAAAGTACGTTTTTTACAAGTTGAAGTACGTTTTTACAAGTTAAAAAATATTTGTTACAAGTTAAACCACATTTTTGACAAGTTAAAGTACGTTTTTTACAAGTTAATGTATGTTTTTAACAATTTAAAATTACGTTTTGACAAGTTAAAGTTACGATTTGAAAAGTTAAAGAAGGTTTTTTACAAGTTAAAGTTACGTTTTTACAAGTTAAAGTTACATTATGACAAGTAAAAGTTACATTTTGACACGTTAAAATACGTTTTTTACAAGTTAAAGTACGTTTTTTACAAGTTAAAGCAAGTGTTTTACAAGTTGAAGTATGTTTTTTACAAGTTGAAGTACGTTTTTTACAAGTTAAAGTTACGTTTTAACAACTTAAAGTTACGTTTTGACACATTAAAATTACATTTTGACAAGTTAAAGTACGTTTTTTATAAGTTAAAGTTACGTTTTGACAAGTTAAATTATGTTTTTAACAAATTAAACTTACGTTTTTACAAATTAAAGTTACGTTTTGACAAGTTAAAGTAGGTTTTTTACAAGTTAAAGTACGTTTTATACAAGTTGAAGTACGTTTTTACAAGTTAAAGTACATTTGTTACAAGTTAAACCACATTTTTGACAAGTTAAAGTATGTTTTTTACAAGTGAATGCATGTTTTTAACAATTTAAACTTACGTTTTGACAAATTAAAGTTACGTTTTGACAAGTTAAAGTTGGTTTTTTACAAATTAAATTATGTTTTTTACAAGTTGAAGTACGTTTTTACAAGTTAAAGTACATTTGTTACAAGTTAAACCTCATTTTTGACAAGTTAAAGTACGTTTTTTACAAGTGAATGTATGTTTTTAACAATTTAAACTTAGGTTTTGACAAGTAAAGTTACGTTTTGACAAGTTAAAGTTGGGTTTTTACAAATTAATTTTTTTTTTTTTACAAGTTGAAGTACGTTTTTACAAGTTAAAGTACATTTGTTACAAGTTAAACCTCATTTTTGACAAGTTAAAGTACGTTTTTTACAAGTGAATGTATGTTTTTAACAATTTAAACTTAGGTTTTGACAAGTAAAGTTACGTTTTGACAAGTTAAGGTACGTTTTTCCAAGTTAAAGTACGTTTTTTACAAATTAAAGTACGTTTTTTACAAATTAAATTACGTTTTGACAAGTTAAAGTTACCTTTTGACAAGTTAAAGTATGTTTTTTACAAGTTAAAGCAAGTGTTTTACAAGTTGAAGTACGTTTTTTACAAGTTGAAGTACGTGTTTTACAAGTTAAAGTTACGTTTTTTACAAGTGAATGCATGTTTTTAACAATTTAAACTTACGTTTTGACAAGTTAAAGTACGTTTTTTACAAGTTAAAGGAAGTGTTTTACAAGTTGAAGTACGTTTTTTACAAATTGAAGTACTTTTTTAGCAAGTTAAATTTACGTTTTAACAATTTTAAGTTACGTTTTGACACATTAAAATTACATTTTGACAAGTTAAAGTACAATTTTTATAAGTTAAAGTTACGTTTTGACAAGTTAAATTACGTTTTTTACAAATTAAAGTTACGTTTTGACAAGTAAAAGTAGGTTTTTTAAAAGTTAAAATACGTTTTTTACAAGTTGAAGTACGTTTTTATAAGTTAAAGTACATTTGTTACCACTTAAACCACATTTTTGAAAAGGTAAATTACGTTTTTTACAAGTGAATGCATGTTTTTAACAATTTATACTTACGTTTTGACAAGTTAAAGTACGTTTTTTACAAGTTAAAGGAAGTGTTTTACAAGTTGAAGTACGTTTTTTACAAGTTGAAGTACTTTTTTAGAAAGTTAAACTTACGTTTTAACAATTTAAAGTTACGTTTTGACACATTAAAATTACATTTTGACAAGTTAAAGTACAATTTTTATAAGTTAAAGTTACGTTTTGACAAGTTAAATTACGTTTTTTACAAATTAAAGTTACGTTTTGACAAGTAAAAGTAGGTTTTTTAAAAGTTAAAGTACGTTTTTTACATGTTGAAGTACGTTTTTACAAGTTAAAGTACATTTGTTACCACTTAAACCACATTTTTGAAAAGGTAAAGTACGTTTTTTACAAGTGAATGCATGTTTTTAACAATTTAAACTTACGTTTTGACAAGTTAAAGTACGTTTTTTACAAGTTAAAGTACGTTTTTTACAAGTTAAAGTACGTTTTTTACAAGTTGAAGTACGTTTTTACATGTTAAAGTACATTTGTTACAAGTTAAACAACATTTTTTACAAGTTAAAGTACATTTTTTACCAGTTAAAGTTACGTTTTAAGAACTTCAAATTACGATTTGACACATTAAAATTACATTTTGACAAGTTAATGTATGTTTTTTACAAGTTAAAGTTACGTTTTTACAAATTAAAGTAAAGTTTTGACAAGTTAAAGTACGTTTTTTAAAAGTTAAATTACGTTTTTTACAAGTGGAAGTATGGTTTTACAAGTTAAAGTACATTTGTTACAAGTTAAACGACATTTTTGACAAGTTAAAGTACGTTTTTTACAAGTGAATGTATGTTTTTAACAATTTAAACTTATGTTTTGACAAGTTAAAGTTACCTTTTGACAAGTTAAAGTAGGTTTTTTACAAGTTAAAGTTACGTTTTGACAAATTAAAGTACGTTTTTTACAAGTTAAAGTAGGTTTTTTTACAAGTTAAAGTACGTTTTTTACAAGTGAATGTATGTTTTTAATAATTTAAACTTAGGTTTTGACAAGTTAAAGTACGTTTTTTTGTAAGTTCAAGTACGTTTTTTACAAGTTAAAGTAAGTGTTTTACAAGTTGAAATACGTTTTTTACAATTTAAAGTACATTTTTTACCAGTTAAAGTTACGTTTTAAGAACTTCAAGTTACGTTTTGACACATTAAAATTACATTTTGACAAGTTAAATTACGTTTTTTACAAGTTAAAGTTATGTTTTTACATATTAAAGTTACGTTTTGACAAGTTAAAGTACGTTTTTTACAAGTTAAATTACGTTTTTTACAAGTGGAAGTACGGTTTTACAAGTAAAAGTACATTTGTTACAAGTTAAACCACATTTTTGACAAGTTAAAGTACGTTTTTTTCAAGTGAATATATGTTTTTAACAATTTAAACTTATGTCTTGACAAGTTAAAGTTACGTTTTGACAAGTTAAAGTAGGTTTTTTACAAGTTAAAGTTACGTTTTGACAAGTTAAAGTACGTTTTTTACAAGTTAAAGTAGGTTTTTTTAAAAGTTAAAGTAGGTTTTTTACAAGTTTGAGTACGTTTTTACAAGTTAAACCACATTTTTGACAAGTTAAAGTACGTTTTTTACAAGTTAATGTATGTTTTTAACAATTTAAAATTACGTTTTGACAAGTTCAAGTTACGTTTTGACAAGTTAAAGTAGGTTTTTTACAAGTTAAAGTTACTTTTTTTACAAGTTAAAGTTACGTTTTGACAAGTTAAAATACGTTTTTTACAAGTTGAAGTACGTTTTTTACAAGTTAAAGTTACGTTTTAACAACTTAAAGTTACGTTTTGACACATTAAAATTACATTTTGACAAGTTAAAGTACGTTTTTTATAAGTTAAAGTTACATTTTGACAAGTTAAATTACGTTTTTAACAAATTAAACTTACATTTTGACAAATTAAAGTTACGTTTTGACAAGTTAAAGTAGGTTTTTTACAAGTTAAAGTACGTTTTTTACAAGTTGAAGTACGTTTTTACAAGTTAAAGTACATTTGTTACAAGTTAAACCATATTTTTGACAAGTTAAAGTACGTTTTTTACAAGTGAATGTATGTTTTTAACAATTTAAACTTACGTTTTTGACAAGTTAAAGTACGTTTTTTACAAGTTAAAGTACGTTTTTTACAAGTTAAAGTACGTTTTTTACAAGTTGAAGTACGTTGTTACATGTTAAAGTACATTTGTTACAAGTTAAACAACATTTTTTACAAGTTAAAGTACATTTTTTACCAGTTAAAGTTACGTTTTAAGACTTCAAATTACTTTTTGACACATTAAAATTACATTTTGACAAGTTAATGTACGTTTTTTACAAGTTAAAGTTACGTTTTTACAAATTAAGGTTAAGTTTTGACAAGTTAAAGTACGTTTTTTACAAGTTAAATTACGTTTTTTACAAGTGGAAATACGGTTTTACAAGTTAAAGTACATTTGTTACAACTTAAACGACATTTTTGACAAGTTAAAGTACGTTTTTTACAAGTGAATGTATGTTTTTAACAATTTAAACTTATGTTTTGACAAGTTAAAGTTACGTTTTGACAAGTTAAAGTAGGTTTTTTACAAGTTACAGTTACGTTTTGACAAATTAAAGTACGTTTTTTACAAGTTAAAGTAGGTTTTTTTACAAGTTAAAGTACGTTTTTACAAGTGAATGTATGTTTATAACAATTTAAACTTAGGTTTTGACAAGTTAAAGTAGGTTTTTTACAGGTTAAAGTTACGTTTTGACAAGTTAAAGTACGTTTTTTACAAGTTAAAGTACGTTTTTAACAAGTTAAATTACGTTTTTTACAAGTTAAAGTACGTTTTTTACAAGTTGAAGAACGTTTTTACAAGTTAAAAAACTTTTGTTACAAGTTAAACCACTTTTTTGACAAGTTAAAGCACGTTTTTTACAAGTTAATGTATGTTTTTAACAATTTAAAATTACGTTTTGACAAGTTAAAGTTACGTTTTGACAAGTTAAAGTATGTTTTTTACAAGTTAAAGTTACATTTTTTAAAAGTTAAAGTTACGTTTTGACAAGTTAAAGTTACATTTTGACACGTTAAAATACGTTTTTGACAAGTTAAAGTACGTTTTTAACAAGTTAAAGCAAGTGTTTTACAAGTTGAAGTATGTTTTTTACAAGTTGAAGTACGTTTTTTACAAGTTTAAGTTACGTTTTAACAACTTAAAGTTACGTTTTGACATATTAAAATTACATATCGACAAGTTAAAGTACGTTTATTATAAGTTAAAGTTACGTTTTTTACAAGTTGAAGTACGTTTTTACAAGTTAAAGTACATTTGTTACAAGTTAAACCATATTTTTGACAAGTTAAAGTACGTTTTTTACAAGTGAATGTATGTTTTTAACAATTTCAACTTACGTTTTGAGAAGTTAAAGTACGTTTTTTACAAGTTAAAGTACGTTTTTTACAAGTTAAAGTACGTTTTTTACAAGTTGAAGTACGTTTTTACATGTTAAAGTACATTTGTTACAAGTTAAAGTACATTTTTTACAAGTTAGAGTTACGTTTTAAGAACTTCAAAATACGATTTGACACATTAAAATTACATTTTGACAAGTTAATGTATGTTTTTTACAAGTTAAAGTTACGTTTTTACAAATTAAAGTACGTTTATTATAAGTTAAAGTTACGTTTTTTACAAGTTGAAGTACGTTTTTACAAGTTAAAGTACATTTGTTACAAGTTAAACCATATTTTTGACAAGTTAAAGTACGTTTTTTACAAGTTAAAGTACATTTGTTACAAGTTAAACCATATTTTTGACAAGTTAAAGTACGTTTTTTACAAGTTAAAGTAGGTTTATTTAAAAGTTAAAGTAGGTTTTTTACAAGTTTGAGTACGTTTTTACAAGTTAAACAACATTTTTGACAAGTTAAAGTACGTTTTTTACAAGTTAATGTATGTTTTTAACAATTTAAAATTACGTTTTGACAAGTTAAAGTTACGTTTTGACAAGTTAAAGTAGGTTTTTTACAAGTTAAAGTTACGTTTTTTACAAGTTAAAGTTACGTTTTGACAAGTTAAAATACGTTTTTTACAAGTTAAAGTACGTTTTTTACAAGTTAAAGCAAGTGTTTTACAAGTTGAAGTATGTTTTTTACAAGTTGAAGTACGTTTTTTACAAGTTAAAGTTACGTTTTAACAACTTAAAGTTACGTTTTGACACATTAAAATTACATTTTGACAAGTTAAAGTACGTTTTTTATAAGTTAAAGTTACGTTTTGACAAGTTAAATTACGTTTTTATCAAATTAAACTTACGCTTTGACAAATTAAAGTTACGTTTTGACAAGTTAAAGTAGGTTTTTTACAAGTTAAAGTACGTTTTTTACAAGTTGAAGTACGTTTTTACAAGTTAAAGTACATTTGTTACAAGTTAACCCACATTTTTGACAAGTTAAAGTACGTTTTTTACAAGTGAAAGTATGTTTTTAACAATTTAAACTTACGTTTTGACAAGTTAAAGTACGTTTTTACAAGTTAAAGTACGTTTTTTACAAGTTGAAGTACGTTTTTACAAGTTAAAGTACATTTGTTACAAGTTAAACCACATTTTTGACAAGTTAAAGTACGTTTTTTACAATGAATGTATGTTTTTAACAATTTAAACTTACGTTTTGAGAAGTTAAAGTACGTTTTTTACAAGTTAAAGTACGTTTTTTACAAGTTAAAGTACGTTTTTTACAAGTTGAAGTACGTTTTTTACATGTTAAAGTACATTTGTTACAAGTTAAACAACATTTTTTACAAGTTAAAGTACATTTTTTACAAGTTAAAGTTATGTTTTAAGAACTTCAAATTACGTTTTGACACATTAAAATTACATTTTGACAAGTTAATATACGTTTTTTACAAGTTAAAGTTACGTTTTTACAAATTAAAGTTAAGTTTTGACAAGTTTAAGTACGTTTTTTACAAGTTAAATTACGTCTTTTACAAGTGGAAGTACGGTTTTACAAGTTAAAGTACATTTGTTACAAGTTAAACGACATTTTTGACAAGTTAAAGTACGTTTTTTACAAGTGAATGTATGTTTTTAACAATTTAAACTTACGTTTTGACAAGTTCAAGTTACGTTTTGACAAGTTAAAGTAGGTTTTTTACAAGTTAAAGTTACGTTTTTTACAAGTTAAAGTTACGTTTTGTCAAGTTAAAATACGTTTTTTACAAGTTAAAGTACGATTTTTACAAGTTAAAGCAAGTGTTTTACAAGTTGAAGTATGTTTTTTACAAGTTGAAGTACGTTTTTTACAAGTTAAAGTTACGTTTTAACAACTTAAAGTTACGTTTTGACACATTAAAATTACATTTTGACAAGTTAAAGTACGTTTTTTATAATTTAAAGTTACGTTTTGACAAGTTAAATTACGTTTTTAACAAATTAAACTTACGTTTTGACAAATTAAAGTTACGTTTTGACAAGTTAAAGTAGGTTTTTTACAAGTTAAAGTACGTTTTTTACAAGTTGAAGTACGTTTTTACAAGTTAAAGTACATTTGTTACAAGTTAAACCACATTTTTGACAAGTTAAAGTACGTTTTTTTACAAGTGAAAGTATGTTTTTAACAATTTAAACTTACGTTTTAAGAAGTTAAAGTACGTTTTTTTACAAGTTAAAGTACGTTTTTTACAAGTTAAAGTACGTTTTTTACAAGTTGAAGTACGTTTTTACATGTTAAAGTACATTTGTTACAAGTTAAACAACATTTTTTACAAGTTAAAGTACATTTGTTACAAGTTAAACAACATTTTTTACAAGTTAAAGTACATTTTTTACCAGTTAAAGTTACGTTTTAAGAACTTCAAATTACGTTTTGACACATTAAAATTACATTTTGACAAGTTAATATACGTTTTTTACAAGTTAAAGTTACGTTTTTACAAATTAAAGTTAAGTTTTGACAAGTTTAAGTACGTTTTTTACAAGTTAAATTACGTCTTTTACAAGTGGAAGTACGGTTTTACAAGTTAAAGTACATTTGTTACAAGTTAAACGACATTTTTGACAAGTTAAAGTACGTTTTTTACAAGTGAATGTATGTTTTTAACAATTTAAACTTACGTTTTGACACATTAAAATTATATTTTGACAAGTTAAAGTACGTTTTTAACAAGTTAAAGTTACGTTTTTACAAATTAAAGTTAAGTTTGGACAAGTTAATGTACGATTTTGACAAGTTAAATTACGTTTTTTACAAGTGGAAGTACGGTTTTACAAGTTAAAGTACATTTGTTTCAAGTTAAACCACATTTTTGACAAGTTAAAGTACGTTTTTTACAAGTGAATGTATGTTTTTAACAATTTAAACTTATGTTTTGACAAGTTAAAGTTACGTTTTGACAAGTTAAATTAGGTATTTTACAAGTAAAACTTACGTTTTGACAAGTTAAAGTACGTTTTTTACAAGTTAAAGTAGGTTTTTTTACAAGTTAAAGTACGTTTTATACAAGTTAAAGTAGGTTTTTTTACAAGTTAAAGTACGTTTTTTACAAGTTAAAGTTACGTTTT
>CATQIS010000026.1:101619-228387 GCA_958296335.1 Urtica urens
AATTTAAACTTACGTTTTGACAAGTTAAAGTACGTTTTTTACAAGTTAAAGCAAGTGTTTTACAAGTTGAAGTACGTTTTTTACAAGTTGAAGTACATTTTTTACAAGTTAAAGTTACGTTTTAACAACTTAAAGTTACGTTTTGACACATTAAAATTACATTTTGACAAATTAAAGTACGGTTTTTATAAGTTAAAGTTATATTTTGACAAATTAAATTACGATTTTAACAAATTAAACTTACGTTTTGACAAATTAAAGTTAGTTTTTGACAAGTTAAAGTAAGATTTTTACAATTTAAAGTACGTTTTTTACAAGTTGAAGTATGTTTTTACAAGTTAAAGTTACGTTTTAAAACTTAAAGTTACGTTTTGACACATTAAAATTACATTTTGACAAGTTAAAGTACGTTTTTTACAAGTTAAAGTAAGTTTTTTACGAGTTAAAGTACCTTTTTTACAAGTTGAAGTATGTTTTTACAAGTTAAAGTACATTTGTTACAAGTTAAACCACATTTTTGACAAGTTAAAGTACGTTTTTTTACAAGTGAATGCATGTTTTTAACAATTTAAACTAACGTTTTGACAAATTAAAGTTACGTTTTGACAAGTTAAAGTAGGTTTTTTACAAGTTAAATTACGTTTTTTACAAGTTGAAGTACGTTTTTACAAGTTAAAGTACATTTGTTACAAGTTAAACCACATTTTTGACAAGTTAAAAGTACGTTTTTTACAAGTGAATGTATGTTTTTAACAATTTAAACTTATGTTTTCACAAGTTAAAGTTACGTTTTGATAAGTTAAAGTAGGTTTTTTACAAGTTAAAGTTACGCTTTGACAAGTTAAAGTCCGTTTTTTACAAGTTAAAGTACGTTTTTACAAGTTAAAAAACATTTGTTACAAGTTAAACCACATTTTTGACAAGTTAAAGTACGTTTTTTACAAGTTTATGTATGTTTTTAACAAGTTAAACTTAGGTTTTGACAAGTAAAGTTACGTTTTGACAAGTTAATGTAGGTTTTTTTACAAGTTAAAGTTACGTTTTGACAAGTTAAAGTACGTTTTTTTCAAGTTAAAGTACGTTTTTTTACAAATTAAAGTACGTTTTTAACAAGTTAAAGTTACGTTTTGACAAGTTAAAGTTACATTTTGACACGTTAAAATACGTTTTTTACAAGTTAAAGTACGTTGTTTACTAGTTAAAGCAAGTGTTTAACAAGTTGAAGTACGTTTTTTACAAGTTAAAGCAAGTGTTTTACAAGTTGAAGTACGTTTTTTACAAGTTAAAGTTACGTTTTAACAACTTAAAGTTACGTTTTGACACATTAAAATTACATTTTGACAAGTTAAAGTACATTTTTTATAAGTTAAAGTACATTTTTTTATAAGTTAAAGTTACGTTTTGACAAGTTAAATTACGTTTTTAACAAATTAAACTTTCGTTTTGACAAATTAAAGTTACGTTTTGACAAGTTAAAGTAGGTTTTTTACAAGTTAAAGTACGTTTTTTACAAGTTGAAGTACGTTTTTACAAGTTAAAGTACATTTGCTACAAGTTAAACCACATTTTTGACAAGTTAACGTACGTTTGTTACAAGTGAATGCATGTTTTTAACAATTTAAACTTACGTTTTGACAAGTTAAAGTACGTTTTTTACAAGTTAAAGCAAGTGTTTTACAATTTGAAGTACGTTTTTTACAAATTGAAGTACATTTTTTACAAGTTCAAGTTACGTTTTAACAACTTAAAGTTACGTTTTGACACATTAAAATTACATTTTGACAAATTAAAGTACGTTTTTTACAAGTTGAAGTACGTTTTTACAAGTTAAAGTACATTTGTTACAAGTGAATGCATGTTTTTAACAATTTAAACTTACGTTTTCACAAGTTAATGTACGTTTATTTACAAGTTAAAGCAAGTGTTTTACAAGTTAAAGTACGTTTTTTACAAGTTAAAGTACGGTTTTTTACAAGTTAATGTATGTTTTTTAACAAGTTAAACTTAGGTTTTGACAAGTAAAGTTACGTTTTGACAAGTTAATGTAGGTTTTTTTACAAGTTAAAGTTACGTTTTGACAAGTTAAAGTACGTTTTTTCAAGTTAAAGTACGTTTTTTACAAATTAAAGTACGTTTTTAACAAGTTAAAGTTACGTTTTGACAAGTTAAAGTTACATTTTGACACGTTAAAATACGTTTTTTACAAGTTAAAGTACGTTGTTTACAAGTTAAAGCAAGTGTTTAACAAGTTGAAGTACGTTTTTTACAAGTTAAAGCAAGTGTTTTACAAGTTGAAGTACGATTTTTACAAGTTGAAGTACGTTTTTTACAAATTAAAGTTACGTTTTAACAACTTAAAGTTACGTTTTGACACATTAAAATTACATTTTGACAAGTTAAAGTACATTTTTTATAAGTTAAAGTACATTTTTTTATAAGTTAAAGTTACGTTTTGACAAGTTAAATTACGTTTTTAACAAATTAAACTTTCGTTTTGACAAATTAAAGTTACGTTTTGACAAGTTAAAGTAGGTTTTTTACAAGTTAAAGTACGTTTTTTACAAGTTGAAGTATGTTTTTACAAGTTAAAGTACATTTGCTACAAGTTAAACCACATTTTTGACAAGTTAACGTACGTTTGTTACAAGTGAATGCATGTTTTTAACAATTTAAACTTACGTTTTGACAAGTTAAAGTACGTTTTTTACAAGTTAAAGCAAGTGTTTTACAATTTGAAGTACGTTTTTTACAAATTGAAGTACATTTTTTACAAGTTCAAGTTACGTTTTAACAACTTAAAGTTACGTTTTGACACATTAAAATTACATTTTGACAAATTAAAGTACGGTTTTTATAAGTTAAAGTTATGTTTTGACAAATTAAATTACGATTTTTACAAATTAAACTTACGTTTTGACAAATTAAAGTTACTTTTTGACAAGTTAAAGTAGGATTTTTACAATTTAAAGTACGTTTTTTACAAGTTGAAGTATGTTTTTAGAAGTTAAAGTACATTTGTTACAAGTTAAACCACATTTTTGACAAGTTAAAGTAAGTTTTTTACAAGTGAATGCATGTTTTTAACAATGTAAACTAACGTTTTGACAAATTAAAGTTACGTTTTGACAAGTTAAAGTAGGTTTTTTACAAGTTAAATTACGTTTTTTACAAGTTGAAGTACGTTTTTACAAGTTAAAGTACATTTGTTACAAGTTAAACCACATTTTTCACAAGTTAAAGTACGTTTTTAACAAGTTAATGTATGTTTTTAACAAGGTAAACTTAGGTTTTGACAAGTAATGTAACGTTTTGACAAGTTAATGTAGGTTTTTTACAAGTTAAAGTTACGTTTTGACAAGGTAAAATACGTTTTTTCCAAGTTAAAGTACGTTTTTTAAAAATTAAAATACGTTTTTTAACAAGTTAAAGTTACGTTTTAACAAGTTAAAGTTACATTTTGACACATTAAAATACGTTTTTTACAAGTTAAAGACGTTGTTTACAAGTTAAAGCAAGTGTTTAACAAGTTGAAGTACGTTTTTTACAAGTTAAAGCAAGTGTTTACAAGTTGAAGTACGATTTTTACAAGTTGAAGTACGTTTTTTACAAGTTAAAGTTACGTTTTAACAACTTAAAGTTACGTTTTGACACATTAAAATTACATTTTGACAAGTTAAAGTACGTTTTTTACTAGTTAAAGTTATGTTTTGACAACTTAATTTACGTTTTTAACAAGTTAAATTTACGTTTTGACAAATTAAAGTTATGTTTTGACAAGTTAAAGTAGGTGTTTTACAAGTTAAAGTACGTTTTTTATAAGTTGAAGTACGTTTTTACAAGTTAAAGTACATATGTTACAAGTTAAACCACATTTTTGACAAGTTAAAGTATGCTTTTTACAAGTTAAAGTATGTTTTTTTACAAGTTAAAGTACGTTTTATATAAGTTGAAGTACGTTTTTACAAGTTAAAGTACGTTTGTTACAAGTTAAACCACATTTTTGACAAGTTAAAGTACGTTTTCTACAAGTTAATGTGTGTTTTTAACAAGTTAAACTTACGTTGTGACAAGTTAAAGTTACGTTTTGACAAGTTAAAGTACGTTTTTTACAAGTTAAAGTACGTTTTTTACAAGTTAAAGTACGTTTTATATAAGTTGAAGTACGTTTTTACAAGTTAAAGTACGTTTGTTACAAGTTAAACCACATTTTTGACAAGTTAAATTACGTTTTCTACAAGTTAATGTGTGTTTTTGACAAGTTAACCTTACGTTTTGACAAGTTAAACTTACGTTTTGACCAGTTAAAGTACATTTTTTACAAGTTAAAGTACGTTTTTTACAAGTTAAAGTTACGTTTTGACACATTAAAATATATTTTTTACAAGTTATAGTACGTTTTTTACTAGTTAAAGTTATGTTTTGACAACTTAAATTACGTTTTTAACAAGTTAAACTTACGTTTTGACAAATTAAAGTTATGTTTTGACAAGTTAAAGTAGGTGTTTTACAAGTTAAAGTATGTTTTTTACAAGTTGAAGTACGTTTTTACAAGTTAAAGTACATATGTTACAAGTTAAACCACATTTTTGACACGTTAAAGTACGTTTTTGACAAGTTAAAGTACGTTTTTTACAAGTTAAATTACGTTTTATATAAGTTGAAGTACGTTTTTACAAGTTAAAGTACGTTTGTTACAAGTTAAACCACATTTTTGACAAGTTAAAGTACGTTTTTTACAAGTTAAAGTTACGTTTTGACAAGTTAAAGTTACATTTTGACACGTTAAAATAATTTTTTTTCAAGTTATAGTACGTTTTTTACAAGTTGAAGTACGTTTTTTACAAGTTAAAGCAAGTGTTTTACAAGTTGAAGTACGTTTTTTACAAGTTGAAGTACGTTTTTTACAAGTTAAAGTTAAGTTTTAACAACTTAAAATTACGTTTTGACACATTAAAATTACATTTTGACAAGTTAAAGTATGTTTTTTACTAGTTAAAGTTATGTTTTGACAACTTAAATTACGTTTTTAACAAGTCAAAGTTACATTTTGACACGTTAAAATAAATTTTGACAAGTTAAAGTTACGTTTTGACAAGTTGAATTACGTTTTGACAAGTTAAAGTACATTTGTTACCAGTTAAACCACATTTTTGACAAGTTATAGTACGTTTTTTACAAGTTGAAGTACGTTTTTTACAAGTTAAAGCAAGTGTTTTACAAGTTGAAGTAAGCTTTTACAAGTTGAAGTACGTTTTTTACAAGTTAAAGTTAAGTTTTTAACAACTTAAAGTTACGTTTTCACACATTAAAATTACATTTTGACAAGTTAAAGTACGTTTTTTACTAGTTAAAGTTATGTTTTGTTAACTTAATTTACGTTTTTAACAAGTTAAATTTACGTTTTGACAAATTAAAGTTATGTTTTGACAAGTTAAAGTAGGTGTTTTACAAGTTAAAGTACGTTTTTAGAAGTTGAAGTACGTTTTTACAAGTTAAAGTACTTATGTTACAAGTTAAACCACATTTTTGACAAGTTAAAGTACGTTTTTTACAAGTTAAAGTACGTTTTTTTACAAGTTAAAGTACGTTTTATATAAGTTGAAGTACGTTTTTACAAGTTAAAGTACGTTTGTTACAAGTTAAACCACATTTTTGACAAGTTAAAGTACGTTTTCTACAAGTTAATGTGTGTTTTTAACAAGTTAAACTTACGTTTTGACAAGTTAAAGTTACGTTTTGACAAGTTAAAGTACGTTTTTTACAAGTTAAACTACGTTTTTTACAAGTTAAAGTACGTTTTATATAAGTTGAAGTACGTTTTTACAAGTTAAAGTACGTTTGTTACAAGTTAAACCACATTTTTGACAAGTTAAATTACGTTTTCTACAAGTTAATGTGTGTTTTTGACAAGTTAAACTTACGTTTTGACCAGTTAAAGTACATTTTTTACAAGTTAAAGTACGTTTTTTACAAGTTAAAGTACGATTTTAACAAGTTAAAGTTACGTTTTGACACGTTAAAATATATTTTTTACAAGTTATAGTACGTTTTTTACTAGTTAAAGTAATGTTTTGACAACTTAAATTACGTTTTTAACAAGTTAAACTTACGTTTTGACAAATGAAAGTTATGTTTTGACAAGTTAAAGTAGGTGTTTTACAAGTTAAAGTACGTTTTTTACAAGTTGAAGTACGTTTTTACAAGTTAAAGTACATATGTTACAAGTTAAACCACATTTTTGACACGTTAAAGTATGTTTTTGACAAGTTAAAGTACGTTTTTTTACAAGTTAAAGTCACGTTTTGACAAGTTAAAGTTACATTTTGACACGTTAAAATAATATTTTTCAAGTTATAGTACGTTTTTTACAAGTTGAAGTACGTTTTTTACAAGTTAAAGCAAGTGTTTTACAAGTTGAAGTACGTTTTTTACAAGTTGAAGTACGTTTTTTACAAGTTAAAGTTAAGTTTTAACAATTTAAAATTACGTTTTGACACATTAAAATTACATTTTGACAAGTTAAAGTACGTTTTTTACTAGTTAAAGTTATGTTTTGACAACTTAAATTACGTTTTTAACAAGTCAAAGTTACATTTTGAAACGTTAAAATAAATTTTGACAAGTTAAAGTTACGTTTTGACAAGTTGAATTACGTTTTGACAAGTTAAAGTACATTTGTTACCAGTTAAACCACATTTTTGACAAGTTATAGTACGTTTTTTACAAGTTGAAGTACGTTTTTTACAAGTTAAAGCAAGTGTTTTACAAGTTGAAGTAAGCTTTTACAAGTTCAAGTACGTTTTTTACAAGTTAAAGTTAAGTTTTTAACAACTTAAAGTTACGTTTTGACACATTAAAATTACATTTTGACAAGTTAAAGTACGTTTTTTACTAGTTAAAGTTATGTTTTGACAACTTAATTTACGTTTTTAACAAGTTAAATTTACGTTTTGACAAATTAAAGTTATGTTTTGAGAAGTTAAAGTAGGTGTTTTACAAGTTAAAGTACGTTTTTAGAAGTTGAAGTACGTTTTTACAAGTGAAAGTACATATGTTACAAGTTAAACCACATTTTTGACAAGTTAAAGTACGTTTTTTACAAGTTAAAGTACATTTTTTACAAGTTAAAGTACGTTTTATATAAGTTGAAGTACGTTTTTACAAGTTAAAGTACGTTTGTTACAAGTTAAACCACATTTTTGACAAGTTAAAGTACGTTTTCTACAAGTTAATGTGTGTTTTTAACAAGTTAAACTTACGTTTTGACAAGTTAAAGTTACGTTTTGACAAGTTAAAGTACGTTTTTTACAAGTTAAACTACGTTTTTTACAAGTTAAAGTACGTTTTATATAAGTTGAAGTACGTTTTTAAAAGTTAAAGTACGTTTGTTACAAGTTAAACCACATTTTTGACAAGTTAAATTACGTTTTCTACAAGTTAATGTGTGTTTTTAACAAGTTAAACTTACGTTTTGACAAGTTAAAGTTA
The DNA here is from genome assembly GCA_958296335.1 of Urtica urens. Taxonomy (NCBI): domain Eukaryota; kingdom Viridiplantae; phylum Streptophyta; class Magnoliopsida; order Rosales; family Urticaceae; genus Urtica; species Urtica urens. The sequence goes on from CATQIS010000026.1 coordinate 109,108, forward strand.
CGTTTTGACAAGTTAAAGTACGTTTTTTACAAGTTAAACTACGTTTTTTACAAGTTAAAGTACGTTTTATATAAGTTGAAGTACGTTTTTACAAGTTAAAGTACGTTTGTTACAAGTTAAACCACATTTTTGACAAGTTAAATTACGTTTTCTACAAGTTAATGTGTGTTTTTGACAAGTTAAACTTACGTTTTGACAAGTTAAACTTACGTTTTGACCAGTTAAAGTACATTTTTTACAAGTTAAAGTACGTTTTTTACAAGTTAAAGTACGATTTTAACAAGTTAAAGTTACGTTTTGACACGTTAAAATATATTTTTTACAAGTTAGAGTACGTTTTTTACTAGTTAAAGTTATGTTTTGACAACTTAAATTACGTTTTTAACTAGTTAAACTTACGTTTTGACAAATGAAAGTTATGTTTTGACAAGTTAAAGTAGGTGTTTTACAAGTTAAAGTACGTTTTTTACAAGTTGAAGTACGTTTTTACAAGTTAAAGTACATATGTTACAAGTTAAACCACATTTTTGACACGTTAATGTACGTTTTTTACAAGTTAAAGTACGTTTTTTACAAGTTAAAGTACGTTTTATATAAGTTGAAGTACGTTTTTACAAGTTAAAGTACGTTTGTTACAAGTTAAACCAAATTTTTGACAAGTTAAAGTACGTTTTCTACAAGTTAATGTGTGTTTTTAACAAGTTAAACTTACGTTTTGACAAGTTAAAGTTACGTTTTGACAAGTTAAAGTACGTTTTTTACAAGTTAAAGTACGTTTTTACAAGTTAAAGTACGTTTTATATAAGTTGAAGTACGTTTTTACAAGTTAAAGTATGTTTGTTACAAGTTAAACCACATTTTTGACAAGTTAAAGTACGTTTTCTACAAGTTAATTTGTGTTTTTGACAAGTTAAAGTTACGTTTTGACAAGTTAAAGTACATTTTTTACAAGTTAAAGTACTTTTTTTACAAGTTAAAGTACGATTTTAACAAGTTAAAGTTACGTTTTAACAAGTTAAAGTAACATTTTGACACGTTAAAATATATTTTTTACAAATTATAGTACGTTTTTTCCAAGTTGAAGTACGTTTTTTACAAGTTGAAGTACGTTTTTTACAAGTTAAAGCAATTGTTTTACAAGTTGAAGTACGTTTTTTTACAAGTTGAAGTACGTTTCTACAAGTGAAAGTACATTTTTTACAAGTTAAACCACATTTTAGACAAGTTAAAGTATGTTTTTTACAAGTGAATGTATGTTTTTAACAATTTATACTTATGTTTTGACAGGTTAAAGTTACGTTTTGACAAATTAAAATAAGTTTTTTACAAGTTAAAGCTACATTTTTTACAAGTTAAAGTACGTTTTTTACAAGTTAAAGTACGTTTTTTACAAGTTGAAGTCCGTTTTTACAAGTTAAAGTACATTTGTTACAAGTTAAACCACATTTTTGACTAGTAAATGTACGTTCTTACAAGTTAATGTATGTTTTTAACAAGTTCAATTTAGGTTTTGACAAGTAAAGTTACGTTTTGACAAGTTAATGTAGCTTTTTTACAAGTTAAAGTTACGTTTTGACAAGTTAAAGTACGTTTTTTCCAAGTTAAAATACGTTTTTTACAAATTAAAGTCCGTTTTTTACACATTAATGTTACGTTTTGACAAGTTAAAGTTACGTTTTGACAAGTTAAAGTATGTTTTTTAAAAGTTAAAGCAACTGTTTTACAACTTGAAGTACGTTTTTTACAAGTTGAAGTACATGTTTTACAAGTTAAAGTTACGTTTTTTACAAGTGAATGCATGTTTTTAACAATTTAAACATATGTTTTGACAAGTTAAAGTACGTTTTTTACAAGTTAAAGCAAGTGTTTTACAAGTTGAAGTACGTTTTTTAGAAGTTTATGTACGTTTTTTATATGTTAAAGTTACGTTTTGACAAGTTAAATTACGTTTTTAACAAATTAAACTTACGTTTTGACAAATTAAAGTTACGTTTTAACAAGTTAAAGTAGGTTTCTTACAAGTTAAAGTACGTTTTTTACAAGTTGAAGTACGTTTTTACAAGTTAAAGTACATTTGTTATCCCTTAAACCACATTTTATACAAGTTAAAGTACGTTTTTTACAAGTGAATGCATGTTTTTAACAATTTAAACTTACGTTTTGTCAAATTAAAGTTACGTTTTGAAAAGTTAAAGTAGGTTATTCACAAGTTAAATTACGTTTTTTACAAGTTGAAGTACGTTTTTACAAGTTAAAGTACATTTGTTACAAGTTAAACCTCATTTTTGACAAGTTAAAGTACGTTTTTTCCAAGTGAATGTATGTTTTTAACAATTTAAAGGTATATTTTGACAGGTTAAATTTTCGTTTTGACAAGTTAAAGTAGGTTTTTTACAACTTAAAGTTACGTTTTGACAAGTTAAATTACTTTTTTTACAAGTTAAAGTACGTTTTTTACAAGTTAAAGTACGTTTTTCGCAAGTTGAAGTCCGTTTTCACAAGTTAAAGTACATTTGTTACAAGTTAAACCACATTTTTGACAAGTTAAAGTACGTTTTTTACTAGTTAAAGTTATGTTTTGACAACTTAATTTACGTTTTTAACAAGTTAAATTTACGTTTTGACAAATTAAAGTTATGTTTTGACAAGTTAAAGTAGGTGTTTTACAAGTTAAAGTCCGTTTTTAGAAGTTGAAGTATGTTTTTACAAGTTAAAGTACATATGTTACAAGTTAAACCACATTTTTGACAAGTTAAAGTACGTTTTTTACTAGTTAAAGTACGTTTTTTACAAGTTAAAGTACGTTTTATATAAGTTGAAGTACGTTTTTACAAGTTAAAGTACGTTTGTTACAAGTTAAACCACATTTTTGACAAGTTAAAGTACGTTTTCTACAAGTTAATGTGTGTTTTTAACAAGTTAAACTTACGTTTTGACAAGTTAAAGTTACGTTTTGACAAGTTAAAGTACGTTTTTTACAAGTTAAACTACGTTTTTTACAAGTTAAAGTACGTTTTATATAAGTTGAAGTACGTTTTAACAAGTTAAAGTACGTTTGTTACAAGTTAAACCACATTTTTGACAAGTTAAATTACGTTTTCTACAAGTTAATTTGTGTTTTTGACAAGTTAAACTTACGTTTTGACAAGTTAAACTTACGATTTGACCAGTTAAAGTACATTTTTTACAAGTTAAAGTTACGTTTTGACACGTAAAAATATATATTTTACAAGTTATAGTACGTTTTTTACTAGTTAAATTTATGTTTTGACAACTTAAATTACGTTTTTAACAAGTTAAACTTACGTTTTGACAAATGAAAATTATGTTTTGACAAGTTAAAGTAGGTGTTTTACAAGTTAAAGTACGTTTTTTATAAGTTGAAGTACGTTTTTACAAGTTAAAGTACATATGTTACAAGTTAAACCACATTTTTGACACATTAAAGTACGTTTTTTACAAGTTAAAGTACGTACAAGTTAAAGTACGTTTTATATAAGTTGAAGTACGTTTTTACAAGTTAAAGTACGTTTGTTACAAGTTAAACCACATTTTTGACAAGTTAAAGTACGTTTTCTACAAGTTAATGTGTGTTTTTAACAAGTTAAATTTACGTTTTGACAAGTTAAAGTTACGTTTTGACAAGTTAAAGTACGTTTTTTACAAGTTAAAGTACGTTTTATATAAGTTGAAGTACGTTTCTACAAGTTAAAGTACGTTTGTTACAAGTTAAACCACATTTTTGACAAGTTAAAGTACTTTTTCTACAAGTTAATTTGTGTTTTTGACAAGTTAAAGTTACGTTTTGACAAGTTAAAGTACATTTTTTACAAGTTAAAGTACTTTTTTTACAAGTTAAAATACGATTTTAACAAGTTAAAGTTACGTTTTAACAAGTTAAAGTTACATTTTGACACGTTAAAATATATTTTTTCCAAGTTATAGTACGTTTTTTACAAGTTGAAGTACGTTTTTTACAAGTTGAAGTTCGTTTTTTACAAGTTAAACCAATTGTTTTACAAGTTGAAGTACGTTTTTTTACAAGTTGAAGTACATTTCTACAAGTGAAAGTACATTTTTTACAAGTTAAACCACATTTTTGACAAGTTAAAGTACGTTTTTTACAAGTGAATGTATGTTTTTAACAATTTAAACTTATGTTTTGACAGGTTAAAGTTACGTTTTGACAAATTAAAATAAGTTTTTTACAATTTAAAGCTACATTTTTTACAAGTTAAAGTACGTTTTTTACAAGTTAAAGTACGTTTTTTACAAGTTGAAGTCCGTTTTTACAAGTTAAAGTACATTTGTTACAAGTTAAACCACATTTTTGACTAGTGAATGTACGTTCTTACAAGTTAATGTATGTTTTTAACAAGTTCAATTTAGGTTTTGACAAGTAAAGTTACGTTTTGACAAGTTAATGTAGCTTTTCTACAAGTTAAAGTTACGTTTTGACAAGTTAAAGTACGTTTTTTCCAAGTTAAAATACGTTTTTTACAAATTAAAGTCCGTTTTTTACACATTAATGTTACGTTTTGACAAGTTAAAGTTACGTTTTGACAAGTTAAAGTATGTTTTTTAAAAGTTAAAGCAACTGTTTTACAACTTGAAGTACGTTTTTTACAAGTTGAAGTACATGTTTTACAAGTTAAAGTTACGTTTTTTACAAGTGAATGCATGTTTTTAACAATTTAAACATACGTTTTGACAAGTTAAAGTACGTTTTTTACAAGTTAAAGCAAGTGTTTTACAAGTTGAAGTACGTTTTTTAGAAGTTTAAGTACATTTTTTATATGTTAAAGTTACGTTTTGACAAGTTAAATTACGTTTTTAACAAATTAAACTTACGTTTTGACAAATTAAAGTTACGTTTTGACAAGTTAAAGTAGGTTTTTTACAAGTTAAAGTACGTTTTTTACAAGTTGAAGTACGTTTTTACAAGTTAAAGTACATTTGTTACCCCTTAAACCACATTTTTTACAAGTTAAAGTACGTTTTTTACAAGTGAATGCATGTTTTTAACAGTTTAAACTTACGTTTTGACAAATTAAAGTTACGTTTTGAAAAGTTAAAGTAGGTTATTCACAAGTTAAATTACGTTTTTTACAAGTTGAAGTACGTTTTTACAAGTTAAAGTACATTTGTTACAAGTTAAACCTCATTTTTGACAAGTTAAAGTACGTTTTTTACAAGTGAATGTATATTTTTAACAATTTAAAGGTATATTTTGACAGGTTAAATTTACGTTTTGACAAGTTAAAGTAGGTTTTTTACAAGTTAAAGTTATGTTTTTTACAAGTTAAAGTACGTTTTTTACAAGTTGAAGTCCGTTTTCACAAGTTAAAGTACATTTGTTACAAGTTAAACCACATTTTTGACAAGTGAAAGTACGTTCTTACAAGTTAATGTATGTTTTTAACAAGTTAAACTTAGGTTTTGACAAGTAAAGTTACGTTTTGACAAGTTATAGTACGTTTTTTCCAAGTTAAAGTACGTTTTTTACAAATTAAAGTACGTTTTTTACAAATTAAAGTTACCTTTTGACAAGTTAAAGTTACGTTTTGACAAATTAAAGTAGGTTTTTTACAAGTTAAAGTTACGTTTTGACAAGTTAAAGTACGCTTTTTACAAGTTAAAGTAGGTTTTTTTACAAGTTAAAGTACGTTTTTTACAAGTTGAAGTACGTTTTTACAAGTTAAAAAACTTTTGTTACAAGTTAAACCACATTTTTGACAAGTTAAAGTACGTTTTTTACAAGTTAATGTATGATTTTAACAATTTAAAATTACGTTTTGACAAGTTAAAGTTACGTTTTGACAAGTTAAAGTAGGTTTTTTACAAGTTAAAGTTATGTTTTAACAAGTTATAGTACGTTTTTTCCAAGTTAAAGTACGTTTTTTACAAATTAAAGTACGATTGTTACACATTAAAGTTACGTTTTGACAAGTTAAAGTTACGTTTTGACAAGTTAAAGTATGTTTTTTACAAGTTAAAGCAACTGTTTTACAAGTTGAAGTACGTTTTTTACAAGTTGAAGTACATGTTTTAGAAGTTAAAGTTACGTTTTTTACAAGTGAATGCATGTTTTTAACAATTTAAACATACGTTTTGACAAGTTAAAGTACGTTTTTTACAAGTTAAAGCAAGTGTTTTACAAGTTGAAGTACGTTTTTTATATGTTAAAGTTACGTTTTGACAAGTTAAATTACGTTTTTAACAAATTAAACTTACGTTTTGACAAATTAAAGTTACGTTTTGACAAGTTAAAGTAGGTTTTTTACAAGTTAAAGTACGTTTTTTACAAGTTGAAGTACGTTTTTACAAGTTAAAGTACATTTGTTACCCCTTAAACCACATTTTTTACAAGTTAAAGTACGTTTTTTACAAGTGAATGCATGTTTTTAACAGTTTAAACTTACGTTTTGACAAATTAAAGTTACGTTTTGAAAAGTTAAAGTAGGTTATTCACAAGTTAAATTACGTTTTTTACAAGTTGAAGTACGTTTTTACAAGTTAAAGTACATTTGTTACAAGTTAAACCTCATTTTTGACAAGTTAAAGTACGTTTTTTACAAGTGAATGTATATTTTTAACAATTTAAAGGTATATTTTGACAGGTTAAATTTACGTTTTGACAAGTTAAAGTAGGTTTTTTACAAGTTAAAGTTATGTTTTTTACAAGTTAAAGTACGTTTTTTACAAGTTGAAGTCCGTTTTCACAAGTTAAAGTACATTTGTTACAAGTTAAACCACATTTTTGACAAGTGAAAGTACGTTCTTACAAGTTAATGTATGTTTTTAACAAGTTAAACTTAGGTTTTGACAAGTAAAGTTACGTTTTGACAAGTTATAGTACGTTTTTTCCAAGTTAAAGTACGTTTTTTACAAATTAAAGTACGTTTTTTACAAATTAAAGTTACCTTTTGACAAGTTAAAGTTACGTTTTGACAAATTAAAGTAGGTTTTTTACAAGTTAAAGTTACGTTTTGACAAGTTAAAGTACGCTTTTTACAAGTTAAAGTAGGTTTTTTTACAAGTTAAAGTACGTTTTTTACAAGTTGAAGTACGTTTTTACAAGTTAAAAAACTTTTGTTACAAGTTAAACCACATTTTTGACAAGTTAAAGTACGTTTTTTACAAGTTAATGTATGATTTTAACAATTTAAAATTACGTTTTGACAAGTTAAAGTTACGTTTTGACAAGTTAAAGTAGGTTTTTTACAAGTTAAAGTTATGTTTTAACAAGTTATAGTACGTTTTTTCCAAGTTAAAGTACGTTTTTTACAAATTAAAGTACGATTGTTACACATTAAAGTTACGTTTTGACAAGTTAAAGTTACGTTTTGACAAGTTAAAGTATGTTTTTTACAAGTTAAAGCAACTGTTTTACAAGTTGAAGTACGTTTTTTACAAGTTGAAGTACATGTTTTAGAAGTTAAAGTTACGTTTTTTACAAGTGAATGCATGTTTTTAACAATTTAAACATACGTTTTGACAAGTTAAAGTACGTTTTTTACAAGTTAAAGCAAGTGTTTTACAAGTTGAAGTACGTTTTTTATATGTTAAAGTTACGTTTTGACAAGTTAAATTACGTTTTTAACAAATTAAACGTACGTTTTGACAAATGAAAGTTACGTTTTGACAAGTTAAAGTAGGTTTTTTACAAGTTAAAGTACGTTTTTTACAAGTTGAAGTACGTTTTTACAAGTTAAAGTACATTTGTTACCCCTTAAACCACATTTTTTACAAGTTAAAGTACGTTTTTTACAAGTGAATGCATGTTTTTAACAATTTAAACTTACGTTTTGACAAATTAAAGTTACGTTTTGAAAAGTTAAAGTAGGTTATTCACAAGTTAAATTACGTTTTTTACAAGTTGAAGTACGTTTTTACAAGTTAAAGTACATTTGTTACAAGTTAAACCTCATTTTTGACAAGTTAAAGTACGTTTTTTACAAGTGAATGTATGTTTTTAACGATTTAAAGGTATATTTTGACAGGTTAAATTTACGTTTTGACAAGTTAAAGTAGGTTTTTTACAAGTTAAAGTTACGTTTTGACAAGTTAAAGTACGTTTTTTACAAGTTAAAGTACGTTTTTTACAAGTTGAAGTCCGTTTTCACAAGTTAAAGTACATTTGTTACAAGTTAAACCACATTTTTGACAAGCGAAAGTACGTTCTTACAAGTTAATGTATGTTTTTAAAAAGTTAAACTTAGGTTTTGACAAGTAAAGTTACGTTTTGACAAGTTGATGTAGCTTTTTTACAAGTTAAAGTTACGTTTTGACAAGTTATAGTACGTTTTTTCCAAGTTAAAGTACGTTTTTTACAAATTAAAGTACGTTTTTTACAAATTAAAGTTACCTTTTGACAAGTTAAAGTTACGTTTTGACAAGTTAAAGTAGGTTTTTTACAAGTTAAAGTTACGTTTTGACAAGTTAAAGTACGTTTTTTACAAGTTAAAGTAGGTTTTTTTACAAGTTAAAGTACGTTTTTTACAAGTTGAAGTACGTTTTTACAAGTTAAAAAACTTTTGTTACAAGTTAAACCACATTTTTGACAAGTTAAAGTACGTTTTTTACAAGTTAATGTATGTTTTTAACAATTTAAAATTACGTTTTGACAAGTTAAAGTTACGTTTTGACAAGTTAAAGTAGGTTTTTTACAAGTTAAAGTTATGTTTTGACAAGTTAAAGTACGTTTTTTCCAAGTTAAAGTACGTTTTTTACAAATTAAAGTACGATTGTTACACATTAAAGTTACGTTTTGACAAGTTAAAGTTATGTTTTGACAAGTTAAAGTATGTTTTTTACAAGTTAAAGCAACTGTTTTACAACTTGAAGTACGTTTTTTACAAGTTGAAGTACATGTTTTACAAGTTAAAGTTACGTTTTTTACAAGTGAATGCATGTTTTTAACAATTTAAACTTACGTTTTGACAAGTTAAAGTACGTTTTTTACGAGTTAAAGCAAGTGTTTAACAAGTTGAAGTACGTTTTTTACAAGTTGAAGTACGTTTTTTGCAAGTTAAAGTTACGATTTAACAACTTAAAGTTACGTTTTGACACATTAAAATTACATTTTGACACGTTAAAGTACGTTTTTTATAAGTTAAAGTTACGTTTTGACAAGTTAAATTACGTTTTTAAAATATTAAACTTACGTTTTGACAAATTAAAGTTACGTTTTGACAAGTTAAAATATATTTTTTACAAGTTAAAGTAGGTTTTTTACAAGTTGAAGTACGTTTATACAAGTTAAAGTACACTTGTTACAAGTTAAACCACATTTTTGACAAGTTAAAGTACGTTTATTACAGGTGAATGCATGTTTTTAAAAATTTAAACTTACGTTTTGACAAATTAAAGTTATGTTTTGACAAGTTAAAGTAGGTTTTTTACAAGTTAAATTACGTTTTTTACAAGTGGAAGTACGTTTTTGCAAGTTAATGTACATTTGTTACAAGTTAAACCACATTTTTGATAAGTTAAAGTAAGTTTTTTACAAGTGAATGTATGTTTTTAACAATTTAAACTTATGTTTTGACAAGTTAAAGTTACGTTTTGACAAGTTAAAGTAGGTTTTTTACAAGTAAAAGTTACGTTTTTACAAGTTAAAGTACGTTTTTTACAAGTTAAAGTACGTTTTTTACAAGTTGAAGTACGTTTTTACAAGTTAAAAAACATTTTTTACAAGTTAAACAATATTTTTGACAAGTTAAAGTACGTTTTTTGCAAGTTAATGTATGTTTTTAACGAGTTAAACTTAAGTTTTGACAAGTAAAGTTACGTTTTGACAAAATAATGTAGGTTTTTTACAAGTTAAAGTTACGTTTTGACAAGTTAAAGTACGTTTTTTCCAAGTTAAAGTACGTTTTTTACAAATTAAAGTACGTTTTTTACAAGTTAATATTACGTTTTGACAAGTTAAATTATGTTTTTAACAAGTTAAACTTACGTTTTGAGAAATTAAAGTTACGTTATGACAAGTTAAAATACGGTTTTTACAAGTTGAAGTACGTTTATACAAGTTAAAGTACATTTGTTACAAGTTAAACCACATTTTGGCAAGTTAAAGTACATTTGTTACAAGTTATAGTACGTTTTTTACAAGTTGAAGTACGTTTTTTACGAGTTAAAGCAAGTGTTTTACAAGTTGAAGTACGTTTTTTACAAGTTGCAGTACGTTTTTTACAAGTTAAAGTATATTATTTACAAGTTAAACCACATTTTTGACATGTTAAAACACGTTTTTTACAAGTGAATGTATGTTTTTAACAATTTAAACTTATGTTTTGACAAGTTAAAGTTACGTTTTGACAAGTTAAATTAGGTTTTTTACAAGTTAAAGTTACGTTTTGCAAGTTAAAGTACGTTTTTTATAAGTTAAAGTACGTTTTTTACAAGTTAAAGTACGTTTTTTACAAGTTGAAGTACGTTTTTACAACTTAAAAAACATTTGTTACAAGTTAAACCACATTTTTGACAAGTTAAAGTACGTTTTTTCCAAGTTAAAGTACGTTTTTTACAAATTAAAGTACGTTTTTTTACAAGTTAAAGTTACGTTTTGACAAGTTAAATTATGTTTTTAACAAGTTAAACTTACGTTTTGAGAAATTAAAGTTACGTTTTGACAAGTTAAAATACAGTTTTTACAAGTTGAAGTACGTTTATACAAGTTAAAATACATTTGTTACAAGTTAAACCACATTTTGGCAAGTTAAAGTACGTTTTTTACAAGTTAATGTATGTTTTTAACAAGCTAAACTTACGTTTTGACAAGTTAAAGTTACGTTTTGACAAGTTAATGTAGGTTTTTTACAAGTTAAAGTTAAGTTTTGACCAGTTAAAGTACATTTATTACATGTTAAAGTATGTTTTTTTCAAATTAAAGTACGATTTGAACAAGTTAAAGTTACGTTTTGACAAGTTAAAGTTACATTTTGACACGTTAAAATAAATTTTTTTCAAGTTATAGTACGTTTTTTACAAGTTGAAGTACGTTTTTTACAAGTTGAAGTACGTTTTTTACAAGTTAAAGTTAAGTTTTAACAACTTAAAGTTACGTTTAGAAACATTAAAATTACATTTTGACAAGTTAAAGTACGTTTTTTACTTGTTAAAGTTATGTTTTGACAACTTAAATTACGTTTTTAACAAGTTAAACTTACGTTTTGACAAATTAAAGTTATGTTTTGACAAGTTAAAGTAGGTGTTTTACAAGTTAAAGTACGTTTTTTACAAGTTGAAGTACGTTTTTAGAAGTAAAGTTCATATGTTACAAGTTAAACCACATTTTTGACAAGTTAATGTACGTTTTTTACAAGTTAATGTATGTTTTTAACAAGTTAATCTTTAGTTTTGACAAGTTAAAGTTACGTTTTGACAAGTTAAAGTAGGTTTTTTAGAAGTTAAAGTTACGTTTTGACAATTTAAAGTACGTTTTTTACAAGTTAAAGTACGTTTTTTACAAGTTAAAGTACGTTTTATATAAGTTAAAGTACGTTTTTACAAGTTAAAGTACGTTTGTTACAAGTTAAACCACTTTTTTGACAAGCTAAAGTACGTTTTCTACAAGTTAATGTGTGTTTTTAACAAGTTAAACTTACGTTATGACAAGTTAAAGTTATGTTTTGACAAGTTAAAGTAGGTTTTTTACAAGTTCAAGTTACGTTTTGACCAGTTAAAGTACATTTTTTACAAGTTGAAGTACGTTTTGTACAAGTTTAAGTACGATTTTAACAAGTTAAAGTTACGTTTTGACAAGTTAAAGTTACATTTTGACACGTTAAAATATATTTTTTACAAGTTATAGTACGTTTTTTACAAGTTTAAGTACGTTTTTTACAAGTTAAAGCAATTGTTTTACAAGTTGAAGTACCTTTTTTAAAAGTTGAAGTACGTTTCTACAAGTTAAAGTACATTATTTACAAGTTAAACCACATTTTTGACAAGTTAAAGCACGTTTTTTACAAGTGAATGTATGTTTTTAACAATTTAAACTTATGTTTTGACAAGTTAAAGTTACGTTTTGACAAGTTAAAGTAGGTTTTTTACAAGTTAAAGTTACGTTTTGACAAGTTAAAGTACGTTTTTTACAAGTTAAAGTACATTTTTTACAAGTTAAAGTACGTTTTTTACATGTTGAAGTACGTTTTTACAACTTAAAAAACATTTGTTACAAGTTAAACCACATTTTTGACAAGTTAAAGTATGTTTTTTACAAGTTAATGTATGTTTTTAACAACTCATACTTAGGTTTTGACAAGTAAAGTTACGTTTTGACAAGTTAATGTAGGCTTTTTACAAATTAAAGTTACGTTTTGACAAGTTAAATTACGTTTTTTCCAAGTTAAAGTACGTTTTTTACAAATTAAAGTACGTTTTTAACAAGTTAAAGTTACGTTTTGACAAGTTAAAGTTACATTTTGACACGTTAAAATACGTTTTTTACAAGTTAAACTACGTTGTTTACAAGTTAAAGCAAGTGTTTTACAAGTCGAAGTACGTTTTTTACAAGTTAAAGTACGTGTTTTACAAGTTAAAGTTACATTTTTTACAAGTTGAAGTACGTTTTTTACAATTTAAAGTACATTTTTTACCAGTTAAAGTTACGTTTTAACAACTTCAAGTTACGTTTTGACACATTAAAAGTACATTTTCATAAGTTAAAGTACGTTTTTTACAAGTTAAAGTTACGTTTTGACAAGTTAAATTATGTTTTTAACAAGTTAAACTTACGTTTTGAGAAATTAAAGTTACGTTTTGACAAGCTAAGATACGGTTTTTACAAGTTTGAGTACGTTCATACAAGTTGAATTACATTTGTTACAAGTTAAACCACATTTTGGCAAGTTAAAGTACGTTTTTTACAAGTTAATGTATGTTTTTAACAAGCTAAACTTACGTTTTGACAAGTTAAAGTTACGTTTTGACAAGTTAAAGTAGGTTTTTTACAAGTTAAAGTTACGTTTTGACCAGTTAAAGTACATTTTTTACATGTTAAAGTATGTTTTTTTCAAGTTAAAGTACGATTTGAACACGTTAAAGTTACGTTTTGACAAGTTAAAGTTACATTTTGACACATTAAAATAAATTTTTTTCAAGTTATAGTACGTTTTTTACAAGTTGAAGTATGTTTTTTACGAGTTAAAGCAAGTGTTTTACAAGTTGAAGTACGTTTTTTAAAAGTTGAAGTACGTTTTTTACAAGTTAAAGTTATGTTTTAACAACTTAAAGTTACGTTTTGAAACATTAAAATTACATTTTGACAAGTTAAAGTACGTTTTTTACTAGTTAAAGTTATGTTTTGACAACTTAAATTACGTTTTTAACAAGTTAAACTTACGTTTTGACAAATTAAAGTTATGTTTTGACAAGTTAAAGTAGGTGTTTTACAAGTTAAAGTACGTTTTTTACAAGTTGAAGTACGTTTTTACAAGTAAAGTTCATATGTTACAAGTTAAACCACATTTTTGACAAGTTAATGGACGTTTTTTACAAGTTAATGTATGTTTTTAACAACTTAAACTTTACTTTTGACAAGTTAAAGTTATGTTTTGACAAGTTAAAGTAGGTTTTATAGAAGTTAAAGTTACGTTTTGACAAGTTAAAGTACGTTTTTTACAAGTTAAAGTACGTTTTATATAAGTTGAAGTACGTTTTTACAAGTTAAAGTACGTTTGTTACAAGTTAAACAACTTTTTTGACAAGTTAAAGTACGTTTTCTACAAGTTAATGTGTGTTTTTAACAAGTTAAACTTACGTTATGACAAGTTAAAGTTATGTTTTGACAAGTTAAAGTAGGTTTTTTACAAGTTCATGTTACGTTTTGACCAGTTAAAGTACATTTTTTACAAGTTGAAGTACATTTTGTACAAGTTAAAGTACGATTTTAACAAGTTAAAGTTACGTTTTGACAAGTTAAAGTTACATTTTGACACGTTAAAATATATTTTTTACAAGTTATAGTACGTTTTTTACAAGTTTAAGTACGTTTTTTACAAGTTAAAGCAATTGTTTTACAAGTTGAAGTACCTTTTTTAAAAGTTGAAGTACGTTTCTACAAGTTAAAGTACATTATTTACAAGTTAAACCACATTTTTGACAAGTTAAAGCACGTTTTTTACAAGTGAATGTATGTTTTTAACAATTTAAACTTATGTTTTGACAAGTTAAAGTTACGTTTTGACAAGTTAAAGTAGGTTTTTTACAAGTTAAAGTTACGTTTTGACAAGTTAAAGTACGTTTTTTACAAGTTAAAGTACGTTTTTTACAAGTTAAAGTACGTTTTTTACAAGTTGAAGTACGTTTTTACAACTTAAAAAACATTAGTTACAAGTTAAATCACATTTTTGACAAGTTAAAGTACGTTTTTTACAAGTGAATGTATGTTTTTAACAATTTAAACTTATGTTTTGACAAGTTAAAGTTACGTTTTGACAAGTTAAAGTAGGTTTTTTACAAGTTAAAGTTACGTTTTGACAAGTTAAAGTACGTTTTTTTACAAGTTAAAGTACGTTTTTTACAAGTTAAAGTACGTTTTTTACAAGTTGAAGTACGTTTTTACAACTTAAAAAACATTAGTTACAAGTTAAATCACATTTTTGACAAGTTAAAGTACGTTTTTTACAAGTTAATGTATGTTTTTAACAACTTATACTTAGATTTTGACAAGTAAAGTTACGTTTTGACAAGTTAATGTAGGCTTTTTACAAATTAAAGTTACGTTTTGACAAGTTAAATTACGTTTTTTCCAAGTTAAAGTACGTTTCTTACAAATTAAAGTACGTTTTTAACAAGTTAAAGTTACGTTTTGACAAGTTAAAATTACATTTTGACACGTTAAAATACGTTTTTTAGAAGTTAAACTACGTTGTTTACAAGTTAAAGCAAGTGTTTTACAAGTCGAAGTACGTTTTTTACAAGTTAAAGTATGTGTTTTACAAGTTAAAGTTACGTTTTTTACAAGTTGAAGTACGTTTTTTACAATTTAAAGTATATTTTTTACTAGTTAAAGTTACATTTTAACAACTTCAAGTTACGTTTTGACACATTAAAATTATATTTTCATAAGTTAAAGAACGTCTTTTACAAGTTAAAGTTACGTTTTGACAAGTTAAATTATGTTTTTAACAAGTTAAACTTACGTTTTGAGAAATTAAAGTTACGTTTTGACAAGTTAAAATACGGTTTTTACAAGTTGGAGTACGTTTATACAAGTTAAAGTACATTTGTTACAAGTTAAACCACATTTTGGCAAGTTAAAGTACGTTTTTTACAAGTTAATGTATGTTTTTAACAAGCTAAACTTACGTTTTGACAAGTTAAAGTTACGTTTTGACAAGTTAAAGTAGGTTTTTTACAAGTTAAAGTTACGTTTTGACCGGTTAAAGTACATTTTTTACATGTTAAAGTATGTTTTTTTCAAGTTAAAGTACGATTTGAACAAGTTAAAGTTACGTTTTGACAAGTTAAAGTTACATTTTGACACGTTAAAATAAATTTTTTTCAAGTTATAGTACATTTTTTACAAGTTGAAGTACGTTTTTTACGAGTAAAAGCAAGTGTTTTACAAGTTGAAGTACGTTTTTTACAAGTTCAAGTACATTTTTTACAAGTTAAAGTTAAGTTTTAACAGCTTAAAGTTACGTTTTGAAACATTAAAATTACATTTTGACAAGTTAAAGTACGTTTTTTACTAGTTAAAGTTATGTTTTGACAACTTAAATTACGTTTTTAACAAGTTAAACTTACGTTTTGACAAATTAAAGTTATGTTTTGACAAGTTAAAGTAGATGTTTTACAAGTTAAAGTACGTTTTTTACAAGTTGAAGTACGTTTTTACAAGTAAAGTTCATATGTTACAAGTTAAACCACATTTTTGACAAGTTAATGTACGTTTTTTACAAGTTAATGTATGTTTTTAAAAAGTTAAACTTTAGTTTTGACAAGTTAAAGTAGGTTTTTTACAAGTTAAAGTTACGTTTTGACAAGTTAAAGTACGTTTTTTACAAGTAAAAGTACGTTTTTTACAAGTTAAAGTACGTTTTTTACAAGTTGAAGTACGTTTTTACAACTTAAAAAACATTTGTTACAAGTTAAACCACATTTTTGACAAGTTAAAGTACGTTTTTTACAAGTTAATGTATGTTTTTAAAAACTTATACTTAGGTTTTGACAAGTAAAGTTACGTTTTGACAAGATAATGTAGGCTTTTTACAAATTAAAGTTACGTTTTGACAAGTTAAATTACGTTTTTTCCAAGTTAAAGTACGTTTTTTACAAATTAAAGTACGTTTTTAACAAGTTAAAGTTACGTTTTGACAAGTTAAAGTTACATTTCGACACGTTAAAATACGTTTTTTACAAGTTAAACTACGTTGTTTACAAGTTAAAGCTATGTTTTGATAAGTTAAAGTAGGTGTTTTACAAGTTAAAGTACGTTTTTTACAAGTTGAAGTACGTTTTTACAAGTAAAGTTCATATGTTACAAGTTAAACTACATTTTTGACAAGTTAATGGACGTTGTTTACAAGTTAATGTATGTTTTTATCAAGTTAAACTTTAGTTTTGACAAGTTAAAGTTATGTTTTGACAAGTTAAAGTAGGTTTTTTAGAAGTTAAAGTTACGTTTTGACAAGTTAAAGTACGTTTTTTACAAGTTAAAGTACGTTTTTTACAAGTTAAATTACGTTTTATATAAGTTGGAGTACGTTTTTACAAGTTAAAGTACGTTTGTTACAAGTTAAACCACTTTTTTGACAAGTTAAAGTACGTTTTCTACAAGTTAATGTGTGTTTTTAACAAGTTAAACTTACGTTATGACAAGTTAAAGTTATGGTTTGACAAGTTAAAGTAGGTTTTTTACAAGTTCAAGTTACGTTTTGACCAGTTAAAGTACATTTTTTACAAGTTGAAGTACGTTTTGTACAAGTTAAAGTACGATTTTAACAAGTTAAAGTTACGATTTGACAAGTTAAAGTTACATTTTGACACGTTAAAATGTATTTGTTACAAGTTATAGTACGTTTTTTACAAGTTTAAGTACGTTTTTTACAAGTTAAATTAATTTACGTTTTGAAACATTAAAATTACATTTTGACAAGTTAAAGTACGTTTTTTACTAGTTAAAGTTATGTTTTGACAACTTAAATTACGTTTTTAACAAGTTAAACTTACGTTTTGACAAATTTAAGTTATGTTTTGACAAGTTAAAGTAGATGTTTTACAAGTTAAAGTACGTTTTTTACAAGTTGAAGTACGTTTTTACAAGTAAAATTCATATGTTACAAGTTAAACCACATTTTTGACAAGTTAATGTACGTTTTTTACAAGTTAATGTATGTTTTTAAAAAGTTAAACTTTAGTTTTGACAAGTTAAAGTTACGTTTTGACAAGTTAAAGTAGGTTTTTTACAAGTTAAAGTTACGTTTTGACAAGTTAAAGTACGTTTTTTACAAGTTAAAGTACGTTTTTTACAAGTTATAGTACGTTTTATATAAGTTGATGTACGTTTTTACAAGTTCAATTACGTTTTTTACAAGTTAAACCACTTTTTTGACAAGTTAAAGTACGTTTTCTACAAGTTAAACTTACGTTATAACAAGTTAAAGTTATGTTTTGACAAGTTAAAGTAGGTTTTTTACAAGTTCAAGTTACGTTTTGACCAGTTAAAGTTCATTTTTTACAAGTTGAAGTACGTTTTGTACAAGTTAAAGTACGATTTTAACAAGTTAAAGTTACGTTTTGACAAGTTAAAGTTACATTTTGACACGTTAGAATATATTTTTTACAAGTTATAGGACGTTTTTTACAAGTTGAAGTACGTTTTTTACAAGTTAAAGTAATTGTTTTACAAGTTGAAGTACGTTTTTTACAAGTTGAAGTACGTTTCTACAAGTTAAAGTACATTATTTACAAGTTAAACCACATTTTTGACAAGTTAAAGCACGTTTTTTACAAGTGAATGTATGTTTTTAACAATTTAAACTTATGTTTTGACAAGTTAAAGTTACGTTTTGACAAGTTAAAGTAGGTTTTTTAGAAGTTAAAGTTACGTTTTCACAAATTAAAGTACGTTTTTTACAAGTTAAAGTACATTTTTTACAAGTTAAAGTACGTTTTTTACAAGTTGAAGTACGTTTTTACAACTTAAAAAACATTTGTTACAAGTTAAACCACATTTTTGACAAGTTAAAGTACGTTTTTTACAAGTTAATGTATGTTTTTAACAACTTATACTTAGGTTTTGACAAGTTAAGTTACGTTTTGACAAGTTAATGTAGGCTTTTTACAAATTAAAGTTACGTTTTGACAAGTTAAATTACGTTTTTTCCAAGTTAAAGTACGTTTTTTACAAATTAAAGTACGTTTTTAACAAGTTAAAGTTACGTTTTGACAAGTTAAAGTTACATTTTGACTCGTTAAAATACTTTTTTTACAAGTTAAAGTACGTTTTTTACAAGTTGAAGTACGTTTTTTACAAGTTAAAGCAATTGTTTTACAAGTTGAAGTACGTTTTTTACAAGTTGAAGTACGTTTCTACAAGTTAAAGTACATTTTTTACAAGTTAAACTACATTTTTGACAAGTTAAAGTACGTTTTTTACAAGTGAATGTATGTTTTTAACAATTTAAACTTATGTTTTGACAAGTTAAAGTTACGTTTTGACATGTTAAAGTAGGTTTTTTACAAGTTAAAGTTACGTTTTGACAAGTTAAAGTACGTTTTTTACAAGTTAAAGTACGTTTTTTACTAGTTAAAGTACGTTTTTTACAAGTTGAAGTACGTTTTTACAACTTAAAAAACATTTGTTACAAGTTAAACCACATTTTTGACAAGTTAAAGTACGTTTTTTACAAGTTAATGTATGTTTTTAACAATTTAAACTTAGGTTTTGACAAGTAAAGTTACGTTTTGACAAGTTAATGTAGGTTTTTTACAAATTAAAGTTACGGTTTGACAAGTTAAATTACGTTTTTTCCTAGTGAAAGTACGTTTTTAACAAATTAATGTACGTTTTTAACAAGTTAAAGTTACGTTTTGACAAGTTAAAGTTACATTTTGACACGTTCAAATACGTTTTTTACAAGTTAAACTACGTTGTTTACAAGTTAAAGCAAGTGTTTTACAAGTTTAAGTACGTGTTTTACAAGTTAAACTTACGTTTTTTACAAGTTGAAGTACGTTTTTTACAAGTTAAAGTAAGTGTTTTACAAGTTGAAATACGTTTTTTACAATTTAAAGTAAATTTTTTACCAGTTAAAGTTACGTTTTAACAACTTCAAGTTACGTTTTGACACATAAAAATTACATTTTCACATGTTAAAGTACGTTTTTTACAAGTTAAAGTTACGTTTTGACAAGTTAAATTATGTTTTTAACAAGTTAAAATTACGTTTTGACAAATTAAAGTTACATTTTGACAAGTTAAAATACGGTTTTTACAAGTTGAAGTACGTTTTTACAATTAAAGTACATTTGTTACAAGTTAAACCACATATTTGACAAGTTGAAGTATTTTTACAAGTTAATTTATGTTTTATACTAGTTAAACTTACGTTTTGACAAGTTAAAGTTACGTTTTGACAAGTTAAAGTAGGTTTTTTACAAGTTAAAGTTACTTTTTGACCAGTTAAACTACATTTTTTACAAGTTAAAGTACGTTTTTTACAAGTTAAAATACGATTTTAACAAGTTAAAGTTACGTTTTGACAAGTTAAAGTTACATTTTGACACGTTAAAATACATTTTTTTCAAGTTATAGTATGTTTTTTACAAGTTGAAATACGTTTTTTACAAGTTAAAGGAAGTGTTTTACAAGTTGAAGTACGTTTTTTACAAGTTGAAGTACGTGTTTTACAAGTTAAAGTTACGTTTTTTACAAGTGAATGCATGTTTTTAACAATTTGAACTTACGTTTTTACAAGTTAAAGTACGTTTTTTACAAGTTAAAGCTAGTGTTTTACAAGTTGAAGTACGTTTTTTACAAGTTGAAGTACGTTTTTTGCAAGTTAAAGTTATAATTTAACAACATAAAGTTACGTTTTGACACATTAAAATTACATTTTCACACGTTAAAGTACGTTTTTTATAAGTTAAAGTTACGTTTTGACAAGTTAAATTACATTTTTAACAAATTAAACTTACGTTTTGACAAATTAAAGTTACGTTTTGACAAGTTAAAGTAGGTTTTTTACAATTTAAAGTACGTTTTTGACAAGTTGAAGTACATTTTTACAACTTAAAGTACGCTTGTTACAAGTTTAACCACATTTTTGACAAGTTAAAATACGTTTTTTTACAGGTGAATGCATGTTTTTAAAAATTTAAACTTACGTTTTGACAAATTAAAGTTATGTTTTGACAAGTTAAAGTAGGTTTTTTACAAGGTAAATTACGTTTTTTCCAAGTTGAAGTACGTTTTTACAAGTTAAAGTACTTTTGTTACAAGTTAAACCACATTTTTGATAAGTTAAAGTACGTTTTTTACAAGTGAATGTATGTTTTTAACAATTTAAACTTATGTTTTGACAAGTTAAAGTTACGTTTTGATAAGTTAAAGTAGGTTTTTTACGAGTTAAAGTACGTTTTTAACAAGTTAAAGTTATGTTTTGAAAAGTTAAAGTTACATTTTGACACGTTAAAATACGTTTTTTACAAGTTAAACTACGTTGTTTACAAGTTAAAGCAAGTGTTTTACAAATTGAAGTACGTTTTTTACAAGTTTAAGTACATGTTTTACAAGTTGAAGTTACGATTTTTACAAGTTGAAGTACTTTTTTTACAAGTTAAAGTAAGTGTTTTACAAGTTGAAATACTTTTTTTACAATTTAAATTACATTTTTTACCAGTTAAAGTTACGTTTTAACAACTTCAAGTTACGTTTTAACACATTACAATTACATTTTCACAAGTTAAAGTATGTTTTTACAAGTTAAAGTTACGTTTTGACAAGTTAAATTATGTTTTTAACAAGTTAAACTTACGTTTTGACAAATTAAAGTTTCATTTTGACAAGTTAAAATACGGTTTTTACAAGTTGAAGTACGTTTTTACAATTAAAGTACATTTGTTACAAGTTGAACCACATATTTGACAAGTTGAAGTATGGTTTTGCAAGTTAATTTATGTTTTATACAACTTAAAGTTACGTTTTGACAAGTTAAAGTTACGTTTTGACAAGTTAAAGTAGGTTTTTTACAAGTTGAAGTTACGTTTTGACCAGTTAAACTACATTTTTTAGAAGTTAAAGTACGTTTTTTACAAGTTAAAGTACGATTTTAACAAGTTAAAGTTACGTTTTGACAAGTTAAAGTTACATTTTGACACGTTAAAATACATTTTTTTCAAGTTATGGTATGTTTTTTACAAGTTGAAATACGTTTTTTACAAGTTAAAGGAAGTGTTTTACAAGTTGAAGTACGTTTTTTACAAGTTGAAGTACGTGTTTTACAAGTTAAAGTTACGTTTTTTACAAGTGAATGCATGTTTTTAACAATTTAAACTTACGTTTTTACAAGTTAAAGTACGTTTTTTACAAGTTAAAGCTACTGTTTTACAAGTTGAAGTACGTTTTTTACAAGTTGAAGTACGTTTTTTGCAAGTTAAAGTTACAATTTAACAACTTAAAGTTACGTTTTGACACATTAAAATTACATTTTGACACGTTAAAGTACGTTTTTTATAAGTTAAAGTTACGTTTTGACAAGTTAAATTACATTTTTAACAAATTAAACTTACGTTTTGACAAATTAAAGTTACGTTTTGACAAGTTAAAGTAGGTTTTTTACAATTTAAAGTACGTTTTTGATAAGTTGAAGTACATTTTTACAAGTTAAAGTACACTTGTTACAAGTTAAACCACATTTTTGACAAGTTAAAATACGTTTTTTACAGGTGAATGCATGTTTTTAAAAATTTAAAATTACGTTTTGACAAATTAAAGTTATGTTTTGACAAGTTAAAGTAGGTTTTTTACAAGGTAAATTACGTTTTTTCCAAGTTGAAGTACGTTTTTACAAGTTAAAGTACTTTTGTTACAAGTTAAACCACATTTTTGATAAGTTAAAGTACGTTTTTTACAAGTGAATGTATGTTTTTAACAATTTAAACTTATGTTTTGACAAGTTAAAGTTACGTTTTGATAAGTTAAAGTAGGTTTTTTACGAGTTAAAGTACGTTTTTAACAAGTTAAAGTTATGTTTTGAAAAGTTAAAGTTACATTTTGACACGTTAAAATACGTTTTTTACAAGTTAAACTACGTTGTTTACAAGTTAAAGCAAGTGTTTTACAAATTGAAGTACGTTTTTTACAAGTTTAAGTACATGTTTTACAAGTTGAAGTTACGATTTTTACAAGTTGAAGTACTTTTTTTACAAGTTAAAGTAAGTGTTTTACAAGTTGAAATACGTTTTTTACAATTTAAATTACATTTTTTTTGCAGTTAAAGTTACGTTTTAACAACTTCAAGTTACGTTTTGACACATTACAATTACATTTTCACAAGTTAAAGTATGTTTTTACAAGTTAAAGTTACGTTTTGACAAGTTAAATTATGTTTTTAACTAGTTAAACTTACGTTTTGACAAATTAAAGTTACATTTTGATAAGTTAAAATACGGTTTTTACAAGTTGAAGTACGTTTTTACAATTAAAGTACATTTGTTACAAGTTTAACCACAATTTTGATAAGTTAAAGTATGTTTTTACAAGTTGATGTATGTTTTTAACAAGTCAAAATTACGTTTTGACAAGTTAAAGTTACTTTTTGTCAAGTTAAAGTAGGGTTTTTACAACTTAAAGTTACGTTTTGACCAGTTAAAGTACAGTTTTTTACAAGTTAAAGTACGTTTTTTACAAGTTAAAGTACGATTTTAACAAGTTAAAGTTACGTTTTGACAAGTTAAAGTTACATTTTGACACGTTAAAATACATTTTTTTCAAGTTATAGTATGTTTTTTACAAGTTGAAATATGTTTTTTACAAGTTATAGGAAGTGTTTTACAAGTTCAAGTACGTTTTTTACAAGTTGAAGTACGTTTTTTACAAGTAAGAGTTAAGTTTTAACAACTTAAAGTTACGTTTTGACACATTTAAATTACATTTTGACAAGTTAAAGTACGTTTTTTACTAGTTAAAGTTATGTTTTGACAACTTAAATTACGTTTTTAAAAAGTTAAACTTACGTTTTGACAAATTAAAGTTATGTTTTGACAAGTTAAAGTAGGTGTTTTACAAGTTAAAGTACGTTTTTTACAAGTTGAAGTACGTTTTTACAAGTTAAAGTACATATGTTACAAGTTAAACCACATTTTTGACAAGTTAAAGTACGTTTTTTACAAGTTAATGTATGTTTTTAACAAGTTAAACTTTCGTTTTGACAAGTTAAAGTTACGTTTTGACAACTTAAAGTAGGTTTTTTAGAAGTTAAAGTTACGTTTTGACAAGTGAAAGTACGTTTTTTACAAGTTAAAGTACGTTTTTTACAAGTTAAAGTACGTTTTATATAAGTTGAAGTACGTTTTTAAAAGTTAAAGTACAATTGTTACAAGTTAAACCACATTTTTAACAAGTTAAAGTACGTTTTCTACAAGTTAATTTGTGTTTTTAACAAGGTAAACTTACGTTTTGACAAGTTAAAGTTAAGTTTTGACAAGTTAAAGTAGGTTTTTTACAAGTTAAAGTTACGTTTTGACCAGTTAAAGTACATTTTTTACAAGTTATAGGACGTTTTTTACAAGTTGAAGTACGTTTTTTACAAGTTAAAGCAATTGTTTTACAAGTTGAAGTACGTTTTTTACAAGTTAAAGTACGTTTCTACAACTTAAAGTACATTGTTTACAAGTTAAACCACGTTTTTTACAAGTTAAAGTACGTTTTTTACAAGTAAATGTATGTTTTTATCAATTTAAACCAAGTTAAAGTTACGTTTTGACAAGTTAAAGTACGTTTTTTACAAGTTAAAGTACGTCTTTTACAAGTTAAAGTACGTTTTTTACAAGTTGAAGTACGTTTTTACAAGTTAAAATACATTTGTTACAAGTTAAACCACTTTTTTGACAAGTAAAAGTATGATTTTTTCTAGTTAATGTGTGTTTTTAACAAGTTAAACTTACGTTTTGACAAATTAAAGTTACGTTTTGACAAATTAAAGTAGATTTTTTACAAGTTAAATTACGTTTTTTACAAGTTGAAGTACATTTTTACAAGTTAAAGTACATTTCTTACAATTTAAACCACATTTTTGATAAGTTAAACTACGTTTTTTACAAGTTAATGTATGTTTTTAACAAGTTAAACTTACGTTTTGACAAGTTAAAGTTACGTTTTGACAAGTTAATGTAGGTTTTTACAAGTTAAAGTTACGTTTTGACAAGTTAAAGTACGTTTTGTACAAGTTAAAGTACGTTTTTTACAAGTTAAAGTACATTTTTAAGAAGTTAAAGTTACATTTTGACAAGTTAAAGTTACATTTTGACACGTTAAAATACGTTTTTTACAAGTTAAAGTACGTTTTTTACAAGTTGAAGTACGTTTTTTACAAGTTAAAGTAAGTGTTTTTCAAGTTGAAATACGGTTTTTTACAAGTTAAAGTATATTTTTTACACGTTAAAGTTACTATTTAACAACTTCAAGTTACGTTTTGACACATTAAAATTACATTTTGACAAGTTAAAGTACGTTTTTTACAAATTAGATTTACGTTTTGACAAGTTAAATTATGTTTTTAACAAGTTAAACTTACGTTTTGACAAATTAAAGTTACGTTTTTACAAGTTAAAGTACATTTTTTACAAGTTAAAGTACATTTGTTACAAGTTAAACCACATTTTTGACATATTAAAGTGCTTTTTTTGCAAGTTAATGTATGTTTTTAACAAGTCAAACTTACGTTTTGACAAGTTAAAGTTACGTTTTGTCAAGTTAAAGTAGGTTTTTTACAAGTTAAAGTTACGTTTTGACCAGTTAAAGTACAGTTTTTTACAAGTTAAAGTACTTTTTTTACAAGTTAAAGTACGATTTTAACAAGTTGAAGTAATTTTTTAGTAGTTGAAGTACATTTGTTACATGTTAAACCACATTTTTGACAAGTTAAAGTACGTTTTTACAAGTTAATGTATGTTTTTAACAATATAAACTTTCGTTTTGACAAGTAAAAGTTACGTTTTGACAAGTTAAAGTAGGTTTTTTAGAAGTTAAAGTTACATTTTAACAAGTTAAAGTATGTTTTTTACAAGTTAAAGTACGTTTTTTACAAGTTAAAGTACTTTTTTACAAGTTGAAGTACGTTTTTACAAGTTGAAGTACGTTTGTTACAAGTTAAACTACATTTTTGACAAGTTAAAGTACGTATTTTACAAGTTAATGTGTGTTTTTAACAAGTTAAACTTACGTTTTGACAAGTTAAAGTTACATTTTGACAAGTTAAAGTAGGTTTTTTACAAGTTATAGTTACGTTTTGACCAGTTAAAGTACATTTTTTACAAGTTAAAGTACGTTTTTTACAAGTTAAAGTACGATTTTAACAAGTTAAAGTTACGTTTTGACAAGTTAAAGTTACATTTTGACACGTTAAAGTACATTTTTTACAAGTTATAGTACGTATTTTAAAAGTTGAAGTACGTATTTTACAATTTGAAGTATATTTTTTACAAGTTGAAGTACGTTTCTACAAGTTGAAGTACATTTGTTATAAGTTAAACCACATTTTCGACAAGTTAAAGTACGTTTTTTACAAGTGAATGTATGTTTTTAACAATTTAAACTTACGTTTTGACAAGTTAAAGTACATTTTTTATAAGTTAAAGTACGTCCTTAACAAGTTAAAGTTACGTTTTCACAAGTTAAAGTTACATTTTGACAAGTTAAAGTTACATTTTGACAAGTTAAAATACATTTTTTACAAGTTATAGTACATTTTTTACAAGTTGAAGTACGTTTTTTACAAGTTAAAGCAAGTGTTTTACAAGTTGAAGTACGTTTCTTACAAGTTGAAGTACGTTTCTACAAGTTAAAGTACATTTGTTACAAGTTAAACCACATTTTTGACAAGTTAAAGTACGTTTTTTACAAAAGAATGTATGTTTTAAACAATTTAAACTTATGTTTTGACAAATTAAAGTTACGTTTTGACAAGTTAAAGTAGGTTTTTTAGAAGTTAAAGTTACGTTTTGACAAGTTATAGTACATTTTTTACAAGTTAAAGTACGTTTTTTACAAGTTAAAGTACGTTTTTTACAAGTTGAAGTACGTTTTTACAAGTTAAAGTACGTTTTTACAAGTTAAACCACATTTTTGACAAGTTAAAGTACGTTTTTTAAAAGTTAATGTGTGTTTTTAACAAGTTAAACTTACGTTTTGACAAGTTAAAGTTACGTTTTGACAAGTTAAAGTAGGGTTTTTACAAGTTAAAGTTACGTTTTGACAAGTTAAATTACTTTTTTTACAAGTTAAAGTACGATTTTAACAAGACAAGTTAAAGTTACATTTTGACACGTTAAAATACATTTTTAACAAGTTATAGTACATTTTTTACATGTTGAAGTACGTTTTATACAAGTTAAAGCAAGTGTTTTACAAGTTGAAGTACGTTTTTTACAAGTTGAAGTACGTTTCTACAAGTTAAAATACATTTGTTACAAGTTAAACCACATTTTTGACAAGTTAAAGTACGTTTTTTACAAGTGAATGTATGTTTTTAACAATTTAAACTTATGTTTTGACGAGATAAAGTTACGTTTTCACAAGTTAAAGTAGGTTTTTTACAAGTTAAAGTTACGTTTTGACAAGTTAAAGTACGTTTTTTACAAGTTAAAGTACGTTTTTTTACAAATTGAAGTACGTTTTTACAAGTTAAAGTTCGTTTGTTACAAATTAAACCACATTTTTGACAAAAGTTCTTTTTTTTACACGTTAATGTATGTTTTTAACAATTTAAACTTATGTTTTGACAAGTTAAAGTTACGTTTTGACAAGTTAAAGTATGTTTTTTACAAGTTAACGTTACGTTTTGACAAGTTAAAGTACGTTTTTTACAAGTTAAAGTACGTTTTTTACAAGTTAACTTATGTTTTTAACAATTTAAACTTATGTTTTGACAAGTTAAAGTTACGTTTTGACAAGTTAAAGTAGGTTTTTTAGAAGTTAAAGTTACGTTTTGACAAATTAAAGTACGTTTTTTTACAAGTTAAAGTACGTTTTTTACAAGTTCAAATACGTTTTTA
This sequence comes from Urtica urens, assembly GCA_958296335.1. Taxonomy (NCBI): domain Eukaryota; kingdom Viridiplantae; phylum Streptophyta; class Magnoliopsida; order Rosales; family Urticaceae; genus Urtica; species Urtica urens. The sequence goes on from CATQIS010000026.1 coordinate 136,339, forward strand.
TAAGTTAAAGTACGTTTGTTACAAGTTAAACCACATTTTTGACAAGTTAAAGTACGTTTTTTACAAGTTAATGTGTGTTTTTAACAAGTTAAACTTACGTTTTGACAAGTTAAAGTTACGTTTTGACAAGTTAAAGTAGGTTTTTTACAAGTTAAAGTTACGTTTTGACCAGTTAAAATACATTTTTTACAAGTTAAAGTACGTTTTTTACAAGTTAAAATACGATTTTAACAAGACAAGTACAATTTGACACGTTAAAATACATTTTTTACAAATTATAGTACATTTTTTACAAGTTGAAGTACGTTTTTTATAATTTAAAGCAGCTGTTTTACAAGTTGAAATACGTTTCTTACAAGTTGAAATACGTTTGTACAAGTTAAAATACATTTGTTACAAGATAAACCACATTTTTGACAAGTTAAAGTACGTTTTTTACAAGTGAATGTATGTTTTTAACAATTTAAACTTATGTTTTGACGAGATAAAGTTACGTTTTGACAAGTTAAAGTAGGTTTTTTACAAGTTAAAGTTACGTTTTGACAAGTTAAAGTACTTTTTTTACAAGTTAAAGTACGTTTCTTACAAGTTAAAGTATGTTTTTTACAAGTTGAAGTACGTTTTTACAAGTTAAAGTACATTTGTTACAAGTTAAACCGCTTTTTTGACAAGTAAAAATACGTTTTTTACAAGTTAATGTGTGTTTTTAACAAGTTAAGTTTACATTTTGACAAATTAAAGTTACGTTTTGACAAATTAAAGTAGATTTTTTACAAGTTGAAGTACGTTTCTACATGTTAAAGTACATTTGTTACAAGTTAAACCACATTTTTGGCAAGTTAAAGTTTGTTTTTTACAAGTGAATGTATGTTTTTAACAATTTAAACTTATGTTTTGACAAGTTAAAGTTACGTTTTGACAAGTTAAAGTAGGTTTTTTAGAAGTTAAAGTTACGTTTTCACAAATTAAAGTACGTTTTTTACAAGTTAAAGTACGTTTTTTAAAAGTTGAAGCACGTTTTTACAAGTTAAAGTACGTTTTTTACAAGTTAAACCAGATTTTTGACAAGTTAAAGTACGTTTTTTACAAGTTAATGTGTGTTTTTAACAAGTTAAACTTACGTTTTGACAAGTTAAAGTTACGTTTTGACAAGTTAAAGTAGGTTTTTTACAAGTTAAAGTACATTTTTTACAAGTTAAAGTACGTTTTTTACAAGTTAAAGTACGATTTTAACAAGACAAGCTAAAGTTACATTTTGACACGTTAAAATACATTTTTTACAAGTTATAGTACATTTTTTACAAATTGAAGTACGTATTTTACAAGTTAAAGCAAGTGTTTCACAAGTTGAAGTACGTTTCTTACAAGTTGAAGTACGTTTCTACAAGTTAAAGTACATTTGTTACAAGTGAAACCACATTTTGATAAGTTAAAGTACGTTTTTTTCAAGTGAATGTATGTTTTTAACAATTTAAACTTATGTTTTTTACAAGTTAAAGTATGTTTTTTACAAGTTGAAGTACGTTTATACAAGTTAAAGTACATTTGTTACAAGTTAAACCACTTTTTTGACAAGTAAAAATACGTTTTTTACAAGTTAATGTGTGTTTTTAACAAGTTAAACTTATGTTTTGACAAATTAAAGTTACGTTTTGACAAATTAAAGTAGATTTTTTACAAGTTGAAGTACGTTTCTACATGTTAAAGTACATTTGTTACAAGTTAAACCACATTTTTGGCAAGTTAAAGTTTGTTTTTTACAAGTGAATGTATGTTTTTAACAATATAAACTTATGTTGTGACAAGTTAAAGTTACGTTTTGACAAGTTAAAGTAGGTTTTTTAGAAGTTAAAGTTACGTTTTCACAAATTAAAGTACGTTTTTTACAAGTTAAAGTACGTTTTTTACAAGTTGACGTACGTTTTTACAAGTTAAAGTACGTTTTTTACAAGTAGAAGTACGGTTTTACAAGTTAAAGTACATTTGTTACAAGTTAAACCACATTTTGACAAGTTAAAGTACGTTTTTTACAAGTGAATGTATGTTTTTAACAATTTAAAGTTACGTTTTGACAAGTTAAAGTACTCTTTTTACAGGTTAAAGTACGTTTTTACAAGTTAAAGTATGTTTTTTACAAGTTGAAGTACGTTTTTACAAGTTAAAGTACATTTGATACAAGTTAAACCACTTTTTTGACAAGTAAAAATACGTTTTTCACAAGTTAATGTGTGTTTTTAACAAGTTAAACTTACGTTTTGACAAATTAAAGTTACGTTTTGACAAATTAAAGTAGGTTTTCTAGATCTTAAAGTTACGTTTTCACAAATTAAAGTACGTTTTTTACAAGTTAAAGTACGTTTTTTACAAGTTGAAGTACGTTTTTACAAGTTAAAGTACGTTTTTTACAAGTTAAACCTGATTTTTGACAAGTTAAAGTACGTTTTTTACAAGTTAATGTGTGTTTTTAACAAGTTAAACTTACGTTTTGACAAGTTAAATTTACGTTTTGACAAGTTAAAGTAGGTTTTTGACAAGTTAAAGTACATTTTTTACAAGTTAAAGTACGTTTTTTACAAGTTAAAGTATGATTTTAACAAGACAAGTTAAAGTTACATTTTGACACGTTAAAATACATTTTTTACAAGTTATAGTACAGTTTTTACAAGTTGAAGTACGTTTTTTACGAGTTAAAGCAAGTGTTTTACAAGTTGAAGTACGTTTTTTACAAGTTGAAGTACGTTTCTACAAGTTAAAGTACATTTGTTACAAGTTAAACCACATTTTTGACAAGTTAAAGTACGTTTTTTACAAGTGAATGTTTGTTTTTAACAATTTAAACTTATGTTTTGACAAATTAAAGTTACGTTTTGACAAGTTAAAGTAGGTTTTTTAGAAGTTAAAGTTACGTTTTGACAAGTTATAGTACATTTTTTACAAGTTAAAGTACGTTTTTTACAAGTTAAAGTACGTTTTTTACAAGTTGAAGTACGTTTTTACAAGTTAAAGTACGTTTTTACAAGTTAAACCACATTTTTGACAAGTTAAAGTACGTTTTTTAAAAGTTAATGTGTGTTTTTAACAAGTTAAACTTACATTTTGACAAGTTAAAGTTACGTTTTGACAAGTTAAAGTAGGGTTTTTACAAGTTAAAGTTACGTTTTGACAAGTTAAATTACTTTTTTTACAAGTTAAAGTACGATTTTAACAAGACAAGTTAAAGTTACATTTTGACACTTTAAAATACATTTTTAACAAGTTATAGTACATTTTTTACATGTTGAAGTACGTTTTATACAAGTTAAAGCAAGTGTTTTACAAGTTGAAGTACGTTTTTTACAAGTTGAAGTACGTTTCTACAAGTTAAAATACATTTGTTACAAGTTAAACCACATTTTTGTCAAGTTAAAGTATGTTTTTTACAAGTAAATGTATGTTTTTAACAATTTAAACTTATGTTTTGACGAGATAAAGTTACGTTTTGACAAGTTAAAGTAGGTTTTTTACAAGTTAAAGTTACGTTTTGACAAGTTAAAGGACGTTTTTTACAAGTTAAAGTACGTTTTTTACAAGTTAAAGTACGTTTTTTACAAGTTAAAGTACGTTTTTTTACAAATTGAAGTACGTTTTTACAAGTTAAAGTTCGTTTGTTACAAATTAAACCACATTTTTGACAAAAGTTCTTTTTTTTACACGTTAATGTATGTTTTTAACAATTTAAACTTATGTTTTGACAAGTTAAAGTTACGTTTTGACAAGTTAAAGTATGTTTTTTACAAGTTAACGTTACGTTTTGACAAGTTAAAGTACGTTTTTTACAAGTTAAAGTACGTTTTTTACAAGTTAACTTATGTTTTTAACAATTTAAACTTATGTTTTAACAAGTTAAAGTTACGTTTTGACAAGTTAAAGTAGGTTTTTTAGAAGTTAAAGTTACGTTTTGACAAATTAAAGTACGTTTTTTACAAGTTAAAATACGTTTTTTTACAAGTTAAAGTACGTTTTTTACAAGTTCAAATACGTTTTTATAAGTTAAAGTACGTTTGTTACAAGTTAAACCACATTTTTGACAAGTTAAAGTACGTTTTTTACAAGTTAATGTGTGTTTTTAACAAGTTAAACTTACGTTTTGACAAGTTAAAGTTACGTTTTGACAAGTTAAAGTAGGTTTTTTACAAGTTAAAGTTACGTTTTGACCAGTTAAAGTACATTTTTTACAAGTTAAAGTACTTTTTTTACAAGTTAAAATACGATTTTAACAAGACAAGTACATTTTGACACGTTAAAATACATTTTTTACAAGTTATAGTACATTTTTTACAAGTTGAAGTACGTTTTTTACAATTTAAAGCAGCTGTTTTACAAGTTGAAATACGTTTCTTACAAGTTGAAATACGTTTGTACAAGTTAAAGTACATTTGTTACAAGTTAAACCACAGTTTTGACAAGTTAAAGTACGTTTTTTACAAGTGAATGTATGTTTTTAACAATTTAAACTTATGTTTTGACGAGATAAAGTTACGTTTTGACAAGTTAAAGTAGGTTTTTTACAAGTTAAAGTTACGTTTTGACAAGTTAAAGTACTTTTTTTACAAGTTAAAGTACGTTTCTTACAAGTTAAAGTATGTTTTTTACAAGTTGAAGTACGTCTTTACAAGTTAAAGTACATTTGTTACAAGTTAAACCACTTTTTTGACAAGTAAAAATACGTTTTTTACAAGTTAATGTGTGTTTTTAACAAGTTAAGTTTACGTTTTGACAAATTAAAGTTACGTTTTGACAAATTAAAGTAGATTTTTTACAAGTTGAAGTACGTTTCTACATGTTAAAGTACATTTGTTACAAGTTAAACCACATTTTTGGCAAGTTAAAGTTTGTTTTTTACAAGTGAATGTATGTTTTTAACAATTTAAACTTTTGTTTTGACAAGTTAAAGTTACGTTTTGACAAGTTAAAGTAGGTTTTTTAGAAGTTAAAGTTACGTTTTCACAAATTAAAGTACGTTTTTTACAAGTTAAAGTACGTTTTTTAAAAGTTGAAGCACGTTTTTACAAGTTAAAGTACGTTTTTTACAAGTTAAACCAGATTTTTGACAAGTTAAAGTACGTTTTTTACAAGTTAATGTGTGTTTTTAACAAGTTAAACATACGTTTTGACAAGTTAAAGTTACGTTTTGACAAGTTAAAGTAGGTTTTTTACAAGTTAAAGTACATTTTTTACAAGTTAAAGTACGTTTTTTACAAGTTAAAGTACGATTTTAACAAGACAAGCTAAAGTTACATTTTGACACGTTAAAATACATTTTTTACAAGTTATAGTACATTTTTTACAAATTGAAGTACGTTTTTTACAAGTTAAAGCAAGTGTTTCACAAGTTGAAGTACGTTTCTTACAAGTTGAAGTACGTTTCTACAAGTTAAAGTACATTTGTTACAAGTGAAACCACATTTTGATAAGTTAAAGTACGTTTTTTTCAAGTGAATGTATGTTTTTAACAATTTAAACTTATGTTTTTTACAAGTTAAAGTATGTTTTTTACAAGTTGAAGTACGTTTATACAAGTTAAAGTACATTTGTTACAAGTTAAACCACTTTTTTGACAAGTAAAAATACGTTTTTTACAAGTTAATGTGTGTTTTTAACAAGTTAAACTTATGTTTTGACAAATTAAAGTTACGTTTTGACAAATTAAAGTAGATTTTTTACAAGTTGAAGTACGTTTCTACATGTTAAAGTACATTTGTTACAAGTTAAACCACATTTTTGGCAAGTTAAAGTTTGTTTTTTACAAGTGAATGTATGTTTTTAACAATATAAACTTATGTTGTGACAAGTTAAAGTTACGTTTTGACAAGTTAAAATAGGTTTTTTAGAAGTTAAAGTTACGTTTTCACAAATTACAGTACGTTTTTTACAAGTTAAAGTACGTTTTTTACAAGTTGACGTACGTTTTTACAAGTTAAAGTACGTTTTTTACAAGTAGAAGTACGGTTTTACAAGTTAAAGTACATTTGTTACAAGTTAAACCACATTTTGACAAGTTAAAGTACGTTTTTTACAAGTGAATGTATGTTTTTAACAATTTAAAGTTACGTTTTGACAAGTTAAAGTACTCTTTTTACAGGTTAAAGTACGTTTTCACAAGTTAAAGTATGTTTTTTACAAGTTGAAGTACGTTTTTACAAGTTAAAGTACATTTGTTACAAGTTAAACCACTTTTTTGACAAGTAAAAATACGTTTTTCACAAGTTAATGTGTGTTTTTAACAAGTTAAACTTACGTTTTGACAAATTAAAGTTACGTTTTGACAAATTAAAGTAGGTTTTTTAGATCTTAAAGTTACGTTTTCACAAATTAAAGTACGTTTTTTACAAGTTAAAGTACGTTTTTTACAAGTTGAAGTACGTTTTTACAAGTTAAAGTACGTTTTTTACAAGTTAAACCTGATTTTTGACAAGTTAAAGTACGTTTTTTACAAGTTAATGTGTGTTTTTAACAAGTTAAACTTACGTTTTGACAAGTTAAAGTTACGTTTTGACAAGTTAAAGTAGGTTTTTGACAAGTTAAAGTACATTTTTTACAAGTTAAAGTACGTTTTTTACAAGTTAAAGTACGATTTTAACAAGACAAGTTAAAGTTACATTTTGACACGTTAAAATACATTTTTTACAAGTTATAGTACATTTTTTACAAATTGAAGTACGTTTTTTACAAGTTAAAGCAAGTGTTTCACAAGTTGAAGTACGTTTCTTACAAGTTGAAGTACGTTTCTACAAGTTAAAGTACATTTGTTACAAGTGAAACCACATTTTGATAAGTTAAAGTACGTTTTTTTCAAGTGAATGTATGTTTTTAACAATTTAAACTTATGTTTTTTACAAGTTAAAGTATGTTTTTTACAAGTTGAAGTACGTTTATACAAGTTAAAGTACATTTGTTACAAGTTAAACCACTTTTTTGACAAGTAAAAATACGTTTTTTACAAGTTAATGTGTGTTTTTAACAAGTTAAACTTATGTTTTGACAAATTAAAGTTACGTTTTGACAAATTAAAGTAGATTTTTTACAAGTTGAAGTACGTTTCTACATGTTAAAGTACATTTGTTACAAGTTAAACCACATTTTTGGCAAGTTAAAGTTTGTTTTTTACAAGTGAATGTATGTTTTTAACAATATAAACTTATGTTGTGACAAGTTAAAGTTACGTTTTGACAAGTTAAAATAGGTTTTTTAGAAGTTAAAGTTACGTTTTCACAAATTACAGTACGTTTTTTACAAGTTAAAGTACGTTTTTTACAAGTTGACGTACGTTTTTACAAGTTAAAGTACGTTTTTTACAAGTAGAAGTACGGTTTTACAAGTTAAAGTACATTTGTTACAAGTTAAACCACATTTTGACAAGTTAAAGTACGTTTTTTACAAGTGAATGTATGTTTTTAACAATTTAAAGTTACGTTTTGACAAGTTAAAGTACTCTTTTTACAGGTTAAAGTACGTTTTCACAAGTTAAAGTATGTTTTTTACAAGTTGAAGTACGTTTTTACAAGTTAAAGTACATTTGTTACAAGTTAAACCACTTTTTTGACAAGTAAAAATACGTTTTTCACAAGTTAATGTGTGTTTTTAACAAGTTAAACTTACGTTTTGACAAATTAAAGTTACGTTTTGACAAATTAAAGTAGGTTTTTTAGATCTTAAAGTTACGTTTTCACAAATTAAAGTACGTTTTTTACAAGTTAAAGTACGTTTTTTACAAGTTGAAGTACGTTTTTACAAGTTAAAGTACGTTTTTTACAAGTTAAACCTGATTTTTGACAAGTTAAAGTACGTTTTTTACAAGTTAATGTGTGTTTTTAACAAGTTAAACTTACGTTTTGACAAGTTAAAGTTACGTTTTGACAAGTTAAAGTAGGTTTTTGACAAGTTAAAGTACATTTTTTACAAGTTAAAGTACGTTTTTTACAAGTTAAAGTACGATTTTAACAAGACAAGTTAAAGTTACATTTTGACACGTTAAAATACATTTTTTACAAGTTATAGTACAGTTTTTACAAGTTGAAGTACGTTTTTTACGAGTTAAAGCAAGTGTTTTACAAGTTGAAGTACGTTTTTTACAAGTTGAAGTACGTTTCTACAAGTTAAAGTACATATGTTACAAGTTAAACCACATTTTTGACAAGTTAAAGTACGTTTTTTACAAGTGAATGTTTGTTTTTAACAATTTAAACTTATGTTTTTTACAAGTTAAAGTATGTTTTTTACAAGTTGAAGTACGTTTATACAAGTTAAAGTACATTTGTTACAAGTTAAACCACTTTTTTGACAAGTAAAAATACGTTTTTTACAAGTTAATGTGTGTTTTTAACAAGTTAAACTTATGTTTTGACAAATTAAAGTTACGTTTTGACAAATTAAAGTAGATTTTTTACAAGTTGAAGTACGTTTCTACATGTTAAAGTACATTTGTTACAAGTTAAACCACATTTTTGGCAAGTTAAAGTTTGTTTTTTACAAGTGAATGTATGTTTTTAACAATATAAACTTATGTTGTGACAAGTTAAAGTTACGTTTTGACAAGTTAAAGTAGGTTTTTTAGAAGTTAAAGTTACGTTTTCACAAATTAAAGTACGTTTTTTACAAGTTAAAGTACGTTTTTTACAAGTTGACGTACGTTTTTACAAGTTAAAGTACGTTTTTTACAAGTGGAAGTACGGTTTTACAAGTTAAAGTACATTTGTTACAAGTTAAACCACATTTTGACAAGTTAAAGTACGTTTTTTACAAGTGAATGTATGTTTTTAACAATTTAAAGTTACGTTTTGACAAGTTAAAGTACTCTTTTTACAGGTTAAAGTACGTTTTCACAAGTTAAAGTATGTTTTTTACAAGTTCAAGTACGTTTTTACAAGTTAAAGTACATTTGTTACAAGTTAAACCACTTTTTTGACAAGTAAAAATACGTTTTTCACAAGTTAATGTGTGTTTTTAACAAGTTAAACTTACGTTTTGACAAATTAAAGTTACGTTTTGACAAATTAAAGTAGGTTTTTTAGATCTTAAAGTTACGTTTTCACAAATTAAAGTACGTTTTTTACAAGTTAAAGTACGTTTTTTACAAGTTGAAGTACGTTTTTACAAGTTAAAGTACGTTTTTTACAAGTTAAACCTGATTTTTGACAAGTTAAAGTACGTTTTTTACAAGTTAATGTGTGTTTTTAACAAGTTAAACTTACGTTTTGACAAGTTAAAGTTACGTTTTGACAAGTTAAAGTAGGTTTTTGACAAGTTAAAGTACATTTTTTACAAGTTAAAGTACGTTTTTTACAAGTTAAAGTACGATTTTAACAAGACAAGTTAAAGTTACATTTTGACACGTTAAAATACATTTTTTACAAGTTATAGTACAGTTTTTACAAGTTGAAGTACGTTTTTTACGAGTTAAAGCAAGTGTTTTACAAGTTGAAGTACGTTTTTTACAAGTTGAAGTACGTTTCTACAAGTTAAAGTACATTTGTTACAAGTTAAACCACATTTTTGACAAGTTAAAGTACGTTTTTTACAAGTGAATGTTTGTTTTTAACAATTTAAACTTATGTTTTTTACAAGTTAAAGTATGTTTTTTACAAGTTGAAGTACGTTTATACAAGTTAAAGTACATTTGTTACAAGTTAAACCACTTTTTTGACAAGTAAAAATACGTTTTTTACAAGTTAATGTGTGTTTTTAACAAGTTAAACTTATGTTTTGACAAATTAAAGTTACGTTTTGACAAATTAAAGTAGATTTTTTACAAGTTGAAGTACGTTTCTACATGTTAAAGTACATTTGTTACAAGTTAAACCACATTTTTGGCAAGTTAAAGTTTGTTTTTTACAAGTGAATGTATGTTTTTAACAATATAAACTTATGTTGTGACAAGTTAAAGTTACGTTTTGACAAGTTAAAGTAGGTTTTTTAGAAGTTAAAGTTACGTTTTCACAAATTAAAGTACGTTTTTTACAAGTTAAAGTACGTTTTTTACAAGTTGACGTACGTTTTTACAAGTTAAAGTACGTTTTTTACAAGTGGAAGTACGGTTTTACAAGTTAAAGTACATTTGTTACAAGTTAAACCACATTTTGACAAGTTAAAGTACGTTTTTTACAAGTGAATGTATGTTTTTAACAATTTAAAGTTACGTTTTGACAAGTTAAAGTACTCTTTTTACAGGTTAAAGTACGTTTTTACAAGTTAAAGTATGTTTTTTACAAGTTCAAGTACGTTTTTACAAGTTAAAGTACATTTGTTACAAGTTAAACCACTTTTTTGACAAGTAAAAATACGTTTTTCACAAGTTAATGTGTGTTTTTAACAAGTTAAACTTACGTTTTGACAAATTAAAGTTACGTTTTGACAAATTAAAGTAGGTTTTTTAGATCTTAAAGTTACGTTTTCACAAATTAAAGTACGTTTTTTACAAGTTAAAGTACGTTTTTTACAAGTTGAAGTACGTTTTTACAAGTTAAAGTACGTTTTTTACAAGTTAAACCTGATTTTTGACAAGTTAAAGTACGTTTTTTACAAGTTAATGTGTGTTTTTAACAAGTTAAACTTACGTTTTGACAAGTTAAAGTTACGTTTTGACAAGTTAAAGTAGGTTTTTGACAAGTTAAAGTACATTTTTTACAAGTTAAAGTACGTTTTTTACAAGTTAAAGTACGATTTTAACAAGACAAGTTAAAGTTACATTTTGACACGTTAAAATACATTTTTTACAAGTTATAGTACAGTTTTTACAAGTTGAAGTACGTTTTTTACGAGTTAAAGCAAGTGTTTTACAAGTTGAAGTACGTTTTTTACAAGTTGAAGTACGTTTCTACAAGTTAAAGTACATTTGTTACAAGTTAAACCACATTTTTGACAAGTTAAAGTACGTTTTTTACAAGTGAATGTTTGTTTTTAACAATTTAAACTTATGTTTTGACAAGTTAAAGTTACGTTTTGACAAGTTAAAGTAGGTTTTTTAGATGTTAAAGTTACGTTTTGACAAGTTAAAGTACGTTTTTTACAAGTTAAAGTACGTTTTGTACAAGTTAAAGTACGTTTTTTACAAATTGAAGTACGTTTTTACAAGTTAAAGTTCGTTTGTTACAAGTTAAACCACATTTTTGACAAGTTAAAGTACGTTTTTAGAAGTTAATGTGTGTTTTTAACAAGTTAAACTTACGTTTTGACAAGTTAAAGTTTTCTTTTGACAAGTTAAAGTAGGTTTTTTACAAGTTAAAGTACATTTTTTACAAGTTAAAGTACGTTTTTTACAAGTTAAAGTACGATTTTAACAAGACAAGTTAAAGTTACATTTTGACACGTTAAAATACATTTTTTACAAGTTATAGTACAGTTTTTACAAGTTGAAGTACGTTTTTTACAAGTTAAAGCAAGTGTGTTTCAAGTTGAAGTACGTTTTTTACAAGTTGAAGTACGTTTCTACAAGTTAAAGTACATTTGTTACAAGTTAAACCACATTTTTGACAAGTTAAAGTACGTTTTTTACAAGTTATAGTACAGTTTTTTACAAGTTGAAGTACGTTTCTACAAGTTAAAGTACATTTGTTACAAGTTAAACCACATTTTTGACAAGTTAAAGTACGTTTTTTACAAGAGAATGTTTGTTTTTAACAATTTAAAATTATGTTTTGACAAGTTAAAGTTACGTTTTGACAAGTTAAAGTAGGTTTTTTAGAAGTTAAAGTTACGTTTTGACAAGTTAAAGTACGTTTTTTACAAGTTAAAGTACGTTTTTTACAAGTTAAAGTACGTTTTTTACAAGTTAAAGTACATTTTTTTACAAATTGAAGTACGTTTTTACAAGTTAAAGTTCGTTTGTTACAAGTTAAACCACATTTTTGACAAAAGTTCATTTTTTACACATTAATGTATGTTTTTAACAATTTAAACTTATGTTTTGACAAGTTAAAGGACGTTTTTTCCAAGTGAATGTATGTTTTTAACAATTTAAACTTATGTTTTGACGAGATAAAGTTACGTTTTGACAAGTTAAAGTAGGTTTTTTACAAGTTAATGTTACGTTTTGACAAGTTAAATTACGTTTTTTAGAAGTTAAAGTACGTTTTTTACAAGTTAATGTATGTTTTTAACAATTTAAACATATATTTTGACAATTTAAAGTTACGTTTTGACAAGTTAAAGTAGGTTTTTTAGAAGTTAAAGTTACATTTTGACAAATTAAAGTACGTTTTTTACAAGTTAAAATACGTTTTTTACAAGTTAAAGTACGTTTTTTACAAGTTCAAATACGTTTTTATAAGTTAAAGTACGTTTCTTACGAGTTAAACCACATTTTTGACAAGTTAAAGTACGTTTTTTACAAGTTAATGTGTGTTTTTAACAAGTTAAACTTACGTTTTGACAAGTTAAAGTTACGTTTTGACAAGTTAAAGTAGGTTTTTTACAAGTTAAAGTTACGTTTTGACCAGTTAAAGTACATTTTTTACAAGTTAAAGTACGTTTTTTACAAGTTAAAGTACGATTTTAACAAGACAAGTTAAAGTTACATTTTGACACGTTAAAATACATTTTTTTACAAGTTATAGTACATTTTTTACAAGTTGAAGTGCGTTTTTTACAAGTTAAAGCAGCTGTTTTACAAGTTGAAGTACGTTTCTTACAAGTTGAAATACGTTTGTACAAGTTAAAGTACATTTGTTACAAGTTAAACCACATTTTTGACAAGTTAAAGTACGTTTTTTACAAGTGAATGTATGTTTTTAACAATTTAAACTTAGGTTTTGACAAGTTAAAGTTACGTTTTGACAAGTTAAAGTAGGTTTTTTACAAGTTAACGTTACGTTTTCACAAGTTAAAGTACGTTTTTTACATGTTAAAGTACGTTTTTTACAAGTTAACGTACGTTTTTAACAATTTAAACTTATGTTTTGACAAGTTAAAGTTACGTTTTGACAAGTTAAAGTAGGTTTTTTAGAAGTTAAAGTTACGTTTTGACAAATTAAAGTACGTTTTTTACAAGTTAAAATACGTTTTTTACAAGTTAAAGTACGTTTTTTACAAGTTCAAATACGTTTTTATAAGTTAAAGTACGTTTGTTACAAGTTAAACCACATTTTTGACAAGTTAAAGTACGTTTTTTACAAGTTAATGTGTGTTTTTAACAAGCTAAACTTACGTTTTGACAAGTTAAAGTTACGTTTTGACAAGTTAAAGTAGGTTTTTTACAAGTTAAAGTTACGTTTTGACCAGTTAAAGTACATTTTTTACAAGTTAAAGTACGTTTTCTACAAGTTAAAGTACGATTTTAACAAGACAAGTTAAAGTTACATTTTGACACGTTAAAATACATTTTTTTACAAGTTATAGTACATTTTTTACAAGTTGAAGTGCGTTTTTTACAAGTTAAAGCAGCTGTTTTACAAGTTGAAGTACGTTTCTTACAAGTTGAAATACGTTTGTACAAGTTAAAGTACATTTGTTACAAGTTAAACCACATTTTTGACAAGTTAAAGTACGTTTTTTACAAGTGAATGTATGTTTTTAACAATTTAAACTTATGTTTTGACAAGTTAAAGTTACGTTTTGACAAGTTAAAGTAGGTTTTTTACAAGTTAACGTTACGTTTTCACAAGTTAAAGTACGTTTTTTACATGTTAAAGTACGTTTTTTACAAGTTAACGTATGTTTTTAACAATTTAAACTTATGTTTTGACAAGTTAAAGTTACGTTTTGACAAGTTAAAGTAGGTTTTTTAGAAGTTAAAGTTACGTTTTGACAAATTAAAGTACGTTTTTTACAAGTTAAAATACGTTTTTTACAAGTTAAAGTACGTTTTTTACAAGTTCAAATACGTTTTTATAAGTTAAAGTACGTTTGTTACAAGTTAAACCACATTTTTGACAAGTTAAAGTACGTTTTTTACAAGTTAATGTGTGTTTTTAACAAGTTAAACTTACGTTTTGACAAGTTAAAGTTACGTTTTGACAAGTTAAAGTAGGTTTTTTACAAGTTAAAGTTACGTTTTGACCAGTTAAAGTAAATTTTTACAAGTTAAAGTACGTTTTTTACAAGTTAAAGTACGATTTTAACAAGACAAGTTAAAGTTACATTTTGACACGTTAAAATACATTTTTTTACAAGTTATAGTACATTTTTTACAAGTTGAAGTGCGTTTTTTACAAGTTAAAGCAGCTGTTTTACAAGTTGAAGTACGTTTCTTACACGTTGAAATACGTTTGTACAAGTTAAAGTACATTTGTTACATGTTAAACCACATTTTTGACAAGTTAAAGTACGTTTTTTACAAGTGAATGTATGTTTTTAACAATTTAAACTTATGTTTTGACGAGATAAAGTTACGTTTTGACAAGTTAAAGTAGGTTTTTTACAAGTTAACGTTACGTTTTGACAAGTTAAATTACGTTTTTTAGAAGTTAAAGTACGTTTTTTACAAGTTAACGTATGTTTTTAACAATTTAAACATATATTTTGACAAGTTAAAGTTACGTTTTGACAAGTTAAAGTAGGTTTTTTAGAAGTTAAAGTTACATTTTGACAAATTAAAGTACGTTTTTTACAAGTTAAAATACGTTTTTTACAAGTTAAAGTACGTTTTTTACAAGTTCAAATACGTTTTTATAAGTTAAAGTACGTTTGTTACAAGTTAAACCACATTTTTGACAAGTTAAAGTACGTTTTTTACAAGTTAATGTGTGTTTTTAACAAGTTAAACTTACGTTTTGACAAGTTAAAGTTACGTTTTGACAAGTTAAAGTAGGTTTTTTACAAGTTAAAGTTACGTTTTGACCAGTTAAAGTACATTTTTTACAAGTTAAAGTACGTTTTTTACAAGTTAAAGTACGATTTTAACAAGACAAGTTAAAGTTACATTTTGACACGTTAAAATACATTTTTTTACAAGTTATAGTACATTTTTTACAAGTTGAAGTGCGTTTTTTACAAGTTAAAGCAGCTGTTTTACAAGTTGAAGTACGTTTCTTACAAATTGAAATACGTTTGTACAAGTTAAAGTACATTTGTTACAAGTTAAACCACATTTTTGATAAGTTAAAGTACGTTTTTTACAAGTGAATGTATGTTTTTAACAATTTAAACTTATGTTTTGACAAGTTAAAGTTACGTTTTGACAAGTTAAAGTAGGTTTTTTACAAGTTAACGTTACGTTTTGACAAGTTAAAGTACGTTTTTTACATGTTAAAGTACGTTTTTTACAAGTTAACGTATGTTTTTAACAATTTAAACTTATGTTTTGACAAGTTAAAGTTACGTTTTGACAAGTTAAAGTAGGTTTTTTAGAAGTTAAAGTTACGTTTTGACAAATTAAAGTACGTTTTTTACAAGTTAAAATACGTTTTTTAAAAGTTAAAGTACGTTTTTTACAAGTTCAAATACGTTTTTATAAGTTAAAGTACGTTTGTTACAAGTTAAACCACATTTTTGACAAGTTAAAGTACGTTTTTTACAAGTTAATGTGTGTTTTTAACAAGTTAAACTTACGTTTTGACAAGTTAAATTTACGTTTTGACAAGTTAAAGTAGGTTTTTTACAAGTTAAAGTTACGTTTTGACCAGTTAAAGTACATTTTGTACAAGTTAAAGTACGTTTTTTACAAGTTAAAGTACGATTTTAACAAGACAAGTTAAAGTTACATTTTGACACGTTAAAATACATTTTTTACAAGTTATAGTACATTTTTTACAAGTTGAAGTGCGTTTTTTACAAGTTAAAGCAGCTGTTTTACAAGTTGAAGTACGTTTCTTACAAATTGAAATACGTTTGTACAAGTTAAAGTACATTTGTTACAAGTTAAACCACATTTTTGACAAGTTAAAGTACGTTTTTTACAAGTGAATGTATGTTTTTAACAATTTAAACTTATGTTTTGACAAGTTAAAGTTACGTTTTGACAAGTTAAAGTAGGTTTTTTACAAGTTAACGTTACGTTTTGACAAGTTAAAGTATGTTTTTTACATGTTAAAGTACGTTTTTTACAAGTTAACGTATGTTTTTAACAATTTAAACTTATGTTTTGACAAGTTAAAGTTACGTTTTGACAAGTTAAAGTAGGTTTTTTAGAAGTTAAAGTTACGTTTTGACAAATTAAAGTACGTTTTTTACAAGTTAAAATACGTTTTTTACAAGTTAAAGTACGTTTTTTACAAGTTCAAATACGTTTTTATAAGTTAAAGTACGTTTTTTACAAGTTAAACCACATTTTTGACAAGTTAAAGTACGTTTTTTACAAGTTAATGTGTGTTTTTAACAAGTTAAACTTACGTTTTGACAAGTTAAAGTTACGTTTTGACAAGTTAAAGTAGGTTTTTTACAAGTTAAAGTTACGTTTTGACAAATTAAAGTACATTTTTTACAAGTTAAAGTACGTTTTTTACAAGTTAAAGTACGATTTTAACAAGACAAGTTAAAGTTACATTTTGACACGTTAAAATACATTTTTTACAAGTTATAGTACATTTTTTACAAGTTGAAGTGCGTTTTTTACAAGTTAAAGCAGCTGTTTTACAAGTTGAAGTACGTTTCTTACAAGTTGAAATACGTTTGTACAAGTTAAAGTATATTTGTTACAAGTTAAACCACATTTTTGACAAGTTAAAGTACGTTTTTTACAAGTGAATGTATGTTTTTAACAATTTAAACTTATGTTTTGACAAGTTAAAGTTACGTTTTGACAAGTTAAAGTAGGTTTTTTACAAGTTAACGTTACGTTTTGACAAGTTAAAGTACGTTTTTTACATGTTAAAGTACGTTTTTTACAAGTTAACGTATGTTTTTAACAATTTAAACTTATGTTTTGACAAGTTAAAGTTACGTTTTGACAAGTTAAAGTAGGTTTTTTAGAAGTTAAAGATACGTTTTGACAAATTAAAGTACGTTTTTTACAAGTTAAAATACGTTTTTTACAAGTTAAAGTACGTTTTTTACAAGTTCAAATACGTTTTTATAAGTTAAAGTACGTTTTTTACAAGTTAAACCACATTTTTGACAAGTTAAAGTACGTTTTTTACAAGTTAATGTGTGTTTTTAACAAGTTAAACTTACGTTTTGACAAGTTAAAGTTACGTTTTGACAAGTTAAAGTAGGTTTTTTACAAGTTAAAGTTACGTTTTGACCAATTAAAGTACATTTTTTACAAGTTAAAGTACGTTTTTTACAAGTTAAAGTACGATTTTAACAAGACAAGTTAAAGTTACATTTTGACACGTTAAAATACATTTTTTACAAGTTATAGTACATTTTTTACAAGTTGAAGTGCGTTTTTTACAAGTTAAAGCAGCTGTTTTACAAGTTGAAGTACGTTTCTTACAAGTTGAAGTACGTTTTTACAAGTTAAAGTATATTTGTTACAAGTTAAACCACATTTTTGACAAGTTAAAGTACGTTTTTTACAAGTGAATGTATGTTTTTAACAATTTAAACTTATGTTTTGACAAGTTAAAGTTACGTTTTGACAAGTTAAAGTAGGTTTTTTACAAGTTAACGTTACGTTTTGACAAGTTAAAGTACGTTTTTTACATGTTAAAGTACGTTTTTTACAAGTTAACGTATGTTTTTAACAATTTAAACTTATGTTTTGACAAGTTAAAGTTACGTTTTGACAAGTTAAAGTAGGTTTTTTAGAAGTTAAAGTTACGTTTTGACAAATTAAAGTACGTTTTTTACAAGTTAAAATACGTTTTTTACAAGTTAAAGTACGTTTTTTACAAGTTCAAATACGTTTTTATAAGTTAAAGTACGTTTGTTACAAGTTAAACCACATTTTTGACAAGTTAAAGTACGTTTTTTACAAGTTAATGTGTGTTTTTAACAAGTTAAACTTACGTTTTGACAAGTTAAAGTTACGTTTTGACAAGTTAAAGTAGGTTTTTTACAAGTTAAAGTTACGTTTTGACCAGTTAAAGTACATTTTTTACAAGTTAAAGTACGTTTTTTACAAGTTAAAGTACGATTTCTACAAGACAAGTTAAAGTTACATTTTGACACGTTAAAATACATTTTTTACAAGTTATAGTACATTTTTTTACAAGTTGAAGTACGTTTTTTACAAGTTAAAGCAGCTGTTTTACAAGTTGAAGTACGTTTCTTACAAGTTGAAATACGTTTGTACAAGTTAAAGTACATTTGTTATTAGTTAAACCACATTTTTGACAAGTTAAAGTACGTTTTTTACAAGTGAATGTATGTTTTTAACAATTTAAACCTATGTTTTGACAAGTTAAAGTTACGTTTTGACAAGTTAAAGTAGGTTTTTTAGAAGTTATAGTTACATTTTGACAAGTTAAAGTACGTTATTTACAAGTTAAAGTACGTTTTTTACAAGTTAAAGTATGTTTTTTACAAGTTGAAGTATGTTTTTAAAAGTTAAAGTACGTTTGTTACAAGTTAAACCACATTTTTGACAAGTTCAAGTACGTTTTTTACAAGTTAATGTGTGTTTTTAACAAGTTAAACTTACGTTTTGACAAGTTAAAGTTACGTTTTGACAATTTAAAGTAGGTTTTTTACAAGTTAAAGTTACGTTTCGACAAGTTAACGTACATTTTTTACAAGTTAAAGTACGTTTTTTACAAGTTAAAGTACGTTTTAATAAGACAAGCTAAAGTTACATTTTGACACGTTAAAATACATTTTTTACAAGTTATAGTACAGTTTTTACAAGTTGAAGTACGTTTTTTACAAGTTAAAGCAAGTGTTTTACAAGTTGAAGTACGTTTTTTACAAGTTGAAGTACGTTTCTACAAGTTAAAGTACATTTGTTACAAGTTAAACCACATTTTTGACAAGTTAAAGTACATTTTTTACAAGTGAATGTTTGTTTTTAACAATTTAAACTTATGTTTTGACAAGTTAAAGTTACGTTTTGACAAGTTAAAGTAGGTTTTTTAGAAGTTAAAGTTACGTTTTGACAAGTTAAAGTACGTTTTTTACAAGTTAAAGTACGTTTTTTACAAGTTAAAGTACGTTTTTTACAAATTGAAGTACGTTTTTACGAGTTAACGTTCGTTTGTTACAAGTTGAACCACATTTTTGACAAGTTAAAGTACGTTTTTTACAAGTTAATGTGACAAGTTAAAGTACGTTTTTTACAAGTGAATGTATGTTTTTAACAATTTAAACTTATGTTTTGACAAGTTAAAGTTACGTTTTGACAAGTTAAATGTAGGTTTTTTAGAAGTTAAAGTTACGTTTTGACAAGTTAAAGTACGTTTTTTACAAGTTAAAGTACGTTGTCTACAAGTTAAAGTACAATTTTAACAAGGCAAGTTAAAGTTACATTTTGACACGTTAAAATACATTTTTTACAAGTTATAGTACATTTTTTACAAGTTGAAGTACGTTTTTTACAAGTTAAAGCAAGTGTTTTACAAGTTGAAGTACGTTTTTTACAAGTTGAAGTACGTTTCTACAAGTTAAAATACATTTGTTACAAGTTAAACCACATTTTTGACAAGTTAAACTACGTTTTTTACAAGTTAATGTCTGTTTTTAACAAGTTAAACTTACGTTTTGACAAGTTAAAGTTACGTTTTGACAAGTTAATGTAGGATTTTTACAAGTTCAAGTTACGTTTTGTACAAGTTAAAGTACGTTTTTTACAAGTTGAAGTACGTATTTTACAAGTTAAAGTAAGTTTTTAACAAGTTAAAGTTACGTTTTGACAAGTTAAAGTTACATTTTGACACGTTAAAATACGTTTTTTACAAGTTAAAGTACATTTTTTACAAGTTGAAGTACATTTTTTACAAGTTAAATTAAGTGTTTTTGAAGTTGAAATACGTTTTTTACAAGTTAAAGTTACATTTTAACAACTTCAAGTTATGTTTTGACCAATTAAAATTACATTTTGAAAAGTTAAAGTACATTTTTTACAAGTTAAAATTACGTTTTGACAAGCTAAATTATGTTTTTAACAAGTTAAACATACGTTTTGACAAGTTAAAGTTACCTTTTGACAAGTTAAAGTAGGTTTTTTACAAGTTAAAGTACATTTGTTACAAGTTGAAGTACGTTTTTACAAGTTAAAATACATTTGTTACAACTTAAACCACATTTTTGACAAGTTAAAGTACTTTTTTTACGAGTTAATGTATGTTTTTAACAAGTTAAACTTACGTTTTGAAAAATTAAAGTAATTTTTTGACAAGTTAATGTAGGTTCTTTACAAGTTAAAGTTACATTTTGGCAAGTTAAAGTACGTTATTTACAAGTTAAAGTACGTTTTTAACATGTTGAAGTACGTTTTTAACAAGTTGAATTACGTTTTTACAAGTTAGAGTACATTTGTTACATGTTAAACCACATTTTTGACAAGTTAAAGTACCTTTTTTGCAAGTTAATGTATGGTTTTAACAAGTTAAACTTACGTTTTGACAAATTAAAATTACGTTTTGATAAGATACAGTAGGTTTTTTACAAGTTAAAGTGCGTTTTTTACAAGTTGAAGTACGTTTTTACAAGTAAAAGTACATTTGTAACAAGATAAACCACATTTTTGACAAGTTAAAGTACGTTTTTTACTAGTGAATATATTGTTTTAACAAGTTTTACTTACGTTGTGACAACTTAAAGTTACGTTTTGACTAATTAAATTAGGTTTTTTAAAAGTTAAAATTAAGTTTTGACAAGTTAAATTACGTTTTTTACAAGTTAAGGTACGTTAGTTACAAGTTAAAGTACATTTTTTACAAGTTCAGGTACGTTTTTAACAGTTAAAGTACATTTGTTACAAGTTAAACCACATTTTTAACAAGTTAAAGTATGTTTTTTACAAGTTAATGTGTGTTTTTAACAAGTTAAACTTACGTTTTGACAAATTAATGTTACGTTTTGACAAGATAAAGTAGGTTTTTTACAAGTTAAAGTACGGTTTTACAAGTTAAAGTACATTTGTTACAAGTTAAACCACATTTTTGACAAGTTAAAGTACGGTTTTTACAAGTTAATGTATGTTTTTAACAAGTTAAACTTACGTTTTGACAAGTTAAAGTTACGTTTTGACAAGTTAAAGTAGGTTTATTACAAATTAAAGTTACGTTTTGACAAGTTAAAGTACGTTTTTTACAAGTTAAAGTAGGTTTTTTACAAGTTAAAGTACGTTTTTTACAAGTTAAAGTACGTTTTTTACAAGTTAAAGTACGTTTTATACAAGTTAATGTGTGTTTTTAACAAGTTAAACTTACGTTTTGACAAATTAAAGTGACGTTTTGACAAGATAAAGTAGGTTTTTTACAAGTTAAAGTACGTTTTTTACAAGTTGAAGTACGTTTTTACAAGTTAAAGTACATTTGTTACAAGTTAAACCACATTTTTGACAAGTTAAAGTACATTTTTTACAAGTTAATGTATGTTTTTAACAAGTTAATGTATATTTTTAACAAGTTAAACTTACGTTTTGACAAGTGAAAGTTACGTTTTGACAAGTTAAAGTAGGTTTTTTACAAGTTAAAGTACTTTTTTACAAGTTAAAGTACATTTGTTACAAGTTAAACCACATTTTTGACAAGTTAAAGTACGTTTTTTACAAGTTAATGTATGTTTTTAACAAGTTAATCTTACGTTTTGACAAGTTAAAGTTACGTTTTGACAAGTTAAAGTAGGTTTTTTACAAGTTAAAGTTACGTTTTGACAAGTTAATGTAAGTTCTTTACAAGTTATAGTTACGTATTAACAAGTTAAAGTACGTTATTACAAGTTAAAGTACATTTTTTACAAGTTAAAGTACGTTTTTAACAAGTTAAAGTACATTTGTTACATGTTAAACCACCATTTTGAAAAGTTAAAGTACGTTTTATACAAGTTAATGTATGTTTTTAACAAGTTAATGTATGTTTTTAACAAGTTAAACTTACGTTTTGACAAGTGAAAGTTACGTTTTGACAAGTTAAAGTAGGTTTTTTACAAGTTAAAGTACTTTTTTTACAAGTTAAAGTTACGTTTTGACAAGTTAAAGTTACATTTTGACACGTTAAAATACGTTTTTTACAAGTTAAAGTAAGTTTTTTACAAGTTAAAGCAAGTGTTTTACAAGTTGAAGTACGTTTTTTACAAGTTGAAGTACGTTTTTTACAAGTTAAAGTTACATTTTAACAACTTAAAGTTACGTTTTTACACATTAAAATTACATTTTGACAAGTTAAAGTACATTTTTTATAAGTTAAAGTTACGTTTTGACAAGTTAAATTACATTTTTAAGAAGTTAAATTTACGTTTTGACAAATTAAACTTACGTTTTGACAAGTTAAAGTACGTTTTTTACAAGTTAAAGTACGTTTTTTACAAGTTCAAGTACGTTTTTACAAGTTAAAGTACATTTGTTACAAGTTAAACTACATTTTTGACAAAAGTTCATTTTTTACACGTTAATGTATGTTTTTAACAATTTAAACTTACGTTTTGACAAGTTAAAGTAGGTTTTTTACAAATTAAAGTTACGTTTTGACAAGTTAAAGTACGTTTTTTACAAGTTAAAGTATGTTTTTTACAAGTTAAAGTACGTTTTTTATAAGTTGAAGTACATTTTTACTAGTTAAAGTACATTTGTTACAAGTTAAACCGCATTTTTGACAAGTTAAAGTACGTTTTTTACAAGTGAATGTATGTTTTTAACAATTTAAACTTATGTTTTGACAAGTTAAAGTTACGTTTTGACAAGTTAAATGTAGGTTTTTTAGAAGTTAAAGTTACGTTTTGACAAGTTAAAGTACGTTTTTTACAAGTTAAAGTACGTTGTTTACAAGTTAAAGTACGATTTTAACAAGGCAAGTTAAAGTTACATTTTGACACCTTAAAATACATTTTTTACAAGTTATAGTACATTTTTTACAAGTTGAAGTACGTTTTTTACAAGTTAAAGCAAGTGTTTTACAAGTTGAAGTACGTTTTTTACAAGTTGAAGTACGTTTCTACAAGTTAAAATACATTTGTTACAAGTTAAACCACATTTTTGACAAGTTAAACTACGTTTTTTACAAGTTAATGTCTGTTTTTAACAATTTAAACTTATGTTTTGACAAGTTAAAGTTACGTTTTGACAAGTTAAAGTAGGTTTTTTACAAGTTAAAGTTACGTTTTGACAATTTAAAGTACGTTTTTTACAAGTTAAAGTACGTTTTTTACAAGTTAAAGTACGTTTTTTACAAGTTAAAGTACGTTTTTTACAAGTTAAAGTACGTTTTTTACAAGTTAATGTGTGTTTTTAACAAGTTAAACTTACGTTTTGACAAATTAAAGTTACGTTTTGACAAGATAAAGTAGGTTTTTTACAAGTTAAAGTACGTTTTTTACAAGTTGAAGTACGTTTTTACAAGTTAAAGTACATTTGTTACAAGTTAAACCACATTTTTGACAAGTTAAAGTACATTTTTTACAAGTTAATGTTTGTTTTTAACAAGTTAAACTTATGTTTTGACAAGTTAAAGTTACGTTTTGACAAGTTAATGTAAGTTCTTTACAAGTTATAGTTACGTTTTGACAAGTTAAAGTACGTTATTTACTAGTTAAAGTACATTTTTTACAAGTTAAAGTACGTTTTTAACAAGTTAAAGTACATTTGTTACATGTTAAACCAACATTTTGAAAAGTTAAAGTACGTTTTTTACAAGTTAATGTATGTTTTTAACAAGTTAAACTTACGTTTTGACAAGTGAAAGTTACGTTTTGACAAGTTAAAGTAGGTTTTTTACAAGTTAAAGTACTTTTTTTACAAGTTAAAGTTACTTTTTGACAAGTTAAAGTTACATTTTGACACGTAAAAATACGTTTTTTACAAGTTAAAGTACGTTTTTTACAAGTTAAAACAACTGTTTTACTAGTTGAAGTACGTTTTTTACAAGTTAAAGTACGTTTTTTACAAGTTAAAGTTACATTTTAACAACTCAAAGTTACGTTTTTACACATTAAAATTACATTTTGACAAGTTAAAGTACATTTTTAATAAGTTAAAGTTACGTTTTGACAAGTTAAATTACGTTTTTAACAAGTTAAATTTACGTTTCGACAAATTAAACTTACGTTTTGACAAGTTAAAGTACGTTTTTTACAAGTTAAAGTACGTTTTTACAAGTTCAAGTACGTTTTTACAAGTTAAAGTACATTTGTTACAAGTTAAACAACATTTTTGACAAAAGTTCATTTTTTACACGTTAATGTATGTTTTTAACAATTTAAACTTATGTTTTGACAAGTTAAAGTTACGTTTTGACAAGTTAAAGTAGGTTTTTTACAAGTTAAAGTTACGTTTTGACAAGTTAAAGTACGTTTTTTACAAGTTAAAGTATGTTTTTTACAAGTTAAAGTACGTTTTTATAAGTTGAAGTACGTTTTTACTAGTTAAAGTACATTTGTTACAAGTTAAACCGCATTTTTGACAAGTTAAAGTACGTTTTTTACAAGTGAATGTATGTTTTTAACAATTTAAACTTATGTTTTGACTAGTTAAAGGTACGTTTTGACAAGTTAAAGTACGTTTTTTAGAAGTTAAAGTTACGTTTTGACAGGTTAAAGTACTTTTTTTACAAGTTAAAGTACGTTGTTTACAAGTTAAAGTACGATTTTAACAAGGCAAGTTAAAGTTACATTCTGACACGTTAAAATACAATTTTTACAAGTTATAGTACATTTTTTACAAGTTGAAGTACGTTTTTTACAAGTTAAAGCAAGTGTTTTACAAGTTGAAGTACGTTTTTTACAAGTTGAAGTACGTTTCTACAAGTTAAAATACATTTGTTACAAGTTAAACCACATTTTTGACAAGTTAAACTACGTTTTTTACAAGTTAATGTTTGTTTTTAATAATTTAAACTTATGTTTTGACAAGTTAAAGTTACGTTTTGACCAGTTAAAGTAGGTTTTTTACAAGTTAAAGTTACGTTTTGACAAGTTAAAGTACTTTTTTAACAAGTTAAAGTACTTTTTTTTACAAGTTAAAGTACTTTTTTTACAAGTTAAAGTACGTTTTTTACAAGTAGGAGTACGTTTTTACAAGTTAAAGTACATTTGTTACAAGTTCAACCACTTTTTTGACAGGTAAAAGTACGTTTTCTACAAGTTAATGTGTGTTTTTAACAAGTTAAATTTACATTTTGACAAATTAAAGTTACGTTTAGACAAATTAAAGTAGATTTTTTACAAGTTGAAGTACGTTTCTACAAGTTAATGTGTGTTTTTAACAAGTTAAATTTACGTTTTGACAAATTAAAGTTACATTTTTACAAATTAAAGTAGAATTTTTACAAGTTGAAGTACGTTTCTACAAGTTAAAGTGCATTTGTTACTAGTTAAACCACATTTTTGGCAAGTTAAAGTACTTTTTCTACGAGGAATGTATGTTTTTAACAATTTAAACTTATGTTTTGGCAAGTTAAAGTTACGTTCTGACAAGTTAAAGTAGGTTTTTTAGAAGTTAAAGTTACGTTTTGACAAGTTAAAGTACGTTTTTTACAAGTTGAAGTACGTTTTTACAAGTTAAAGTACGTATGTTACAAGTTAAACCAAATTTTTGACAAGTTAGTATGTGTTTTTACAAGTTAAACTTACGTTTTGACAAATTAAAGTTACGTTTTGAAAAATTAAAGTACATTTTTTACTATATTGAAGTACGTTTCTATAAGTTAAAGTACATTTGTTACAAGTTAAACCATATTTTTGGCAAGTTAAAGTACGTTTTTTACAAGTGAATGTATGTTTTTAACAATTTAAACTTATGTTTTGACAAGTTAAAGTTACGTTTTGACAAGTTAAAGTAGGTTTTTTACAAGTTAAAGTTACGTTTTGACAAGTTAAAGTACGTTTTTTACAAGTTAAAGTACGTTTTTTACAAGTTAAAGAACGTTTTTTACAAGTTGAAGGACGTTTTTACAAGTTAAAATACATTTGTTACAAGTTAAACCACTTTTTTGACAAGTTAAAGTACGTTTTTACAAGTTAATGTGTGTTTTTAACAAGTTAAACTCACGTTTTGAAAAATTAAAGTTACGTTTTGACAAATTAAAGTACATTTTTTACAAGGTAAAGTACGTTTTTTACAAGTTTAAGTACGTTTTTACAAGTTAAACTACATTTCTTACAAGTTAAGGTACATTTTTTCCAAGTGAATGTATGTTTTTAACAATTTAAACTTATGTTTTCACAAGTTATAGTTACGTTTTGACTAGTTAAAGTACATTTTTTACAAGTTAAAGTACGTTTTTTACAAGTTAAAGTACGATTTTAACAAGGCAAGTTAAAGATACATTTTAACACGTTAAAATACATTTTTTGCAAGTTATAGTACATTTTTTACAAGTTGAAGTACGTTTTTTAAAAGTTAAAGCAAGTTTTTTACAAGTTGAAGTACGTTTTTTATAAGTTGAAGTACGATTTTACAAGTTAAAGTACATTTGTTACAAGTTAAACCACATTTTTGACAAGGTAAAGTACGTTTTTTACAAGTGAATGTATGTCTTTAACAATTTATACTTATGTTTTGACAAGTTAAAGTTACGTTTTGACAAGTTAAAGTTGGTTTTTTACAAGTTAAAGTTACGTTTTGACAAGTTAAAGTACTTTTTTTACAAGTTAAAGTACGTTTTTTACAAGTTAAAGTACGTTTTTTTACAAGTTAAAGTACGTTTTTACAAGTTAAAGTACATTTGTTACAAGTTAAACCACATTTTTAACATGTAAAAGTACGTTTTTTACAAGTTAATATGTGTTTTTAAGAAGTTAAACTTACGTTTTGAAAAATTAAAGTTACGTTTTGACAAATTAAAGTAGACTTTTTACAAGTTGAAGTACGTTTCTACAAGATAAAGTGCATTTGTTACAAGTTAAACCACATTTTCGGCAAGTTAAAGTACTTTTTCTACAAGGAATGTATGTTTTTAATAATTTAAACTGATGTTTTGAGAAGTTAAAGTTACGTTTTGCTGAGTTAAAGTAAATTTTTTAGAAGTTAAAGTAAAGTTTTGACAAGTTAAAGTGGGTTTTTTACAAGTTAAAGTAGGTTTTTTACAAGTTAAAGTACGTTTTTTACAAGTTGAAGTACGTTTTTACAAGTTAAAGTACATTCGTTACAAGTTAAACCACATTTTTGACAAGTTAAAGTACATTTTTTACAAGTTAATGTATGTTTTTAACAAGTTAAACTTATGTTTTGACAAGTTAAAGTTACGTTTTTACAAGTTAATATAAGTTCTTTACAAATTAAAGTTACGTTTTGACAAGTTAAAGTACTTTATTTACCAGTTAAAGTACGGTTTTTACAAGTTAAAGTACATTTGTTACATGTTAAACCACCTTTTTGTGAAGTTAAAGTACGTTTTTTACAAGTTAATGTATGTTTTTAACAAGTTAATGTATGTTTTTAACAAGTTAAACTTACGTTTTGACAAGTGAAAGTTACGTTTTGACAAGTTAAAGTAGGTTTTTTATAAGTTAAAGTACGTTTTTTTACAAGTTGAAGTACGTTTTTACAAGTTAAAGTACATTTGTTACAAGTTCAACCACTTTTTTGACAGGTAAAAGTACGTTTTTTACAAGTTAATGTGTGTTTTTAACAAGTTAAACTTACGTTTTGACAAATTAAAGTTACGTTTTGACAAATTAAAGTAGATTTTTTACAAGTTGAAGTACGTTTCTACAAGTTAAAGTGCATTTGTTACAAGTTAAACCACATTTTTGGCAAGTTAAAGTACTTTTTCTACAAGGAATGTATTTTTTTAACAATTTAAACTGATGTTTTGACAAGTTAAAGTTACGTTCTGACAAGTTAAAGTAGGCTTTTTAGAAGTTAATGTTACGTTTTGATAAGTTAAAGTACGTTTTTTACAAGTTAAAGTATGTTTTTTACAAGTTAAAGTACGTTTTTTACAAGTTGAAGTAAGTTTTTACAAGTTAAAGTACGTATGTTACAAGTTAAACAAAATTTTTGAAAGGTTAGTATGTGTTTTTACAAGTTATAGTACATTTTTTACAAGTTGAAGTACGTTTTTTAAAAGTTAAAGTAGGTTTTTTATAAGTTAAAGTACGTTTTTTTACAAGTTGAAGTACGTTTTTACATAGTTAAAGTACAATTGTTACAAGTTCAACCACTTTTTTGACAGGTAAAAGTACGTTTTTTACAAGTTAATGTGTGTTTTTAACAATTTAAACTTATGTTTTGACAAGTTAAAGTTACGTTTTGACAAGTTAAAGTTGGTTTTTTACAAGTTAAAGTTACGTTTTGACAAGTTAAAGTACTTTTTTTACAAGTTAAAGTACGTTTTTTACAAGTTAAAGTACGTTTTTACAAGTTAAAGTACATTTGTTACAAGTTAAACCACTTTTTTAACATGTAAAAGTACGTTTTTTACAAGTTAATATGTGTTTTTAACAAGTTAAACTTACGTTTTGAAAAATTAAAGTTACGTTTTGACAAATTAAAGTAGACTTTATACAAGTTGAAGTACGTTTCTACAAGATAAAGTGCATTTGTAACAAGTTAAACCACATTTTCGGCAAGTTAAAGTACTTTTTCTACAAGGAATGTATGTTTTTAATAATTTAAACTGATGTTTTGACAAGTTAAAGTTACGTTCTGACAAGTTAAAGAAGGTTTTTTAAAAGTTAAAGTTACGTTTTGACAAGTTAAAGTACGGTCTTTTACAAGTTAAAGTAGGTTTTTTACAAGTTAAAGTACGTTTTTTACAAGTTGAAGTACGTTTTTACAAGTTAAAGTAC
Organism: Urtica urens; assembly: GCA_958296335.1. Taxonomy (NCBI): domain Eukaryota; kingdom Viridiplantae; phylum Streptophyta; class Magnoliopsida; order Rosales; family Urticaceae; genus Urtica; species Urtica urens. The sequence continues at coordinate 165,076 of CATQIS010000026.1, forward strand.
ATTTGTTACAAGTTAAACCACATTTTTGACAAGTTAAAGTACATTTTTTACAAGTTAATGTATGTTTTTAACAAGTTAAACTTATGTTTTGACAAGTTAAAGTTACGTTTTGACAAGTTAATATAAGTTCTTTACAAGTTAAAGTTACGTTTTGACAAGTTAAAGTACGTTATTTACCAGTTAAAGTACGTTTTTTACAAGTTAAAGTACATTTGTTACATGTTAAACCACATTTTTGACAAGTTAAAGTACGTTTTTTACAAGTTAATGTATGTTTTTAACAAGTTAAACTTACGTTTTGACAAGTGAAAGTTACGTTTTGACAACTTAAAGTAGGTTTTTAACAAGTTAAAGTACGGTTTTTTACAAGTTGAAGTACATTTTGACATAGTTAAAGTACAATTGTTACAAGTTCAACCACTTTTTTGACAGGTAAAAGTACGTTTTTTACAAGTTAATGTATGTTTTTAACAAGTTAAACTTATGTTTTGACAAGTTAAAGTTACGTTTTGACAAATTAAAGTAGATTTTTTACAAGTTGAAGTACGTTTCTACAAGTTAATGTGTGTTTTTAACAAGTTAAATTTACGTTTTGACAAATTAAAGTTACGTTTTGACAAATTAAAGTAGATTTTTTACAAGTTGAAGTACGTTTCTACAAGTTAAAGTGCATTTGTTACTAGTTAAACCACATTTTTGGCAAGTTAAAGTACTTTTTCTACGAGGAATGTATGTTTTTAACAATTTAAACTTATGTTTTGAAAAGTTAAAGTTACGTTCTGACAAGTTAAAGTAGGTTTTTTAGAAGTTAAAGTTACGTTTTGACAAGTTAAATTACGTTTTTTACAAGTTAAAGTATGTTTTTTACAAGTTAAAGTACGTTTTTTACAAGTTGAAGTACGTTTTTACAAGTTAAAGTACGTATGTTACAAGTTAAACCAAATTTTTGACAAGTTAGTATGTATTTTTACAAGTTAAACTTACGTTTTGACAAATTAAAGTTACGTTTTGAAAAATTAAAGTACATTTTTTACTAAATTGAAGTACGTTTCTACAAGTTAAAGTACGTTTTTTACAAGTTGAAGTACGTTTTTACAAGTTAAACTACATTTCTTACAAGTTAAAGTACATTTTTTAAAAGTGATTGTATTTTTTTAACAATTTAAACTTATGTTTTGACAAGTTAAAGTTACGTTTTGACTAGTTAAAGTACATTTTTTACAAGTTAAGGTACGTTTTTTACAAGTTAAAGTACGATTTTAACAAGGCAAGTTAAAGTTACATTTTGACACGTTAAAATACATTTTTTACAAGTTATAATACATTTTTTACAAGTTGAAGTACGTTTTTTAAAAGTTAAAGCAAGTGTTGTACAAGTTGAAGTACGTTTTTTATAAGTTGAAGTACGTTTTTACAAGTTAAAGTACATTTGTTACAAGTTAAACCACATTTTTGACAAGGTAAAGTACGTTTTTTACAAGTGAATGTATGTCTTTAACAATTTAAACTTATGTTTTGACAAGTTAAAGTTACGTTTTGACAAGTTAAAGTTGGTTTTTTACAAGTTAAAGTTACGTTTTGACAAGTTAAAGTACTTTTTTTACAAGTTAAAGTACGTTCTTTACAAGTTAAAGTACGCTTTTTTACAAGTTAAAGTACGTTTTTACAAGTTAAAGTACATTTGTTACAAGTTAAACCACTTTTTTAACATGTAAAAGTACGTTTTTTACAAGTTAATATGTGTTTTTAACTAGTTAAACTTACGTTTTAACAAATTAAAGTTACGTTTTGACAATACGTTTTTTACAAGTTAAAGTACATTCGTTACAATTTAAACCACATTTTTGACAAGTTAAAGTACATTTTTTACAAGTTAATGTATGTTTTTAACAAGTTAAACTTATGTTTTGACAAGTTAAAGTTACGTTTTGACAAGTTAATCTAAGTTCTTTACAAGTTAAAGGTACGTTTTGACAAGTTAATGTAAGTTTTTTACAAGTTAAAGTACGTTATTTACAAGTTAAAGTACGTTTTTTATAAGTTAAAGTACATTTGATACATGTTAAACCACCTTTTTGACAAGTTAAGGTACGTTTTTTACAAATTAATGTATGTTTTTAACAAGTTAAAGTACGTTTTTTACAAGTTAAAGTTACGTTTTGACAAGTTAAAGTTACATTTTGACACGTTTAAATACGTGTTTTACAAGTGAAAGTACGTTTTTTACAAGTTAAAGCATGTGTTTTACAAGTTGAAGTACGTTTTTTACAAGTTGAATTACGTTTTTTACAAGTTAAACTTACATTTTAACAACTTAAAGTTACGTTTTGACACATTAAAATTACATTTTGACTAGTTAAAGTACATTTTTTATAAGTTAAAGTTACGTTTTGTCAAGTTAAATTACGTTTTTAACAAGTTAAATTTACGTTTTGACAAATTAAACTAACGTTTTTACAAGTTAAACAACTGTTTTACAAGTTGAAGTACGTTTTTTACAAGTTCAAGTACGTTTTTACAAGTTAAAGTACATTTGTTATAAGTTAAACCATATTTTTGACAAGTTAAAGTACGTTTTTTACAAGTTAATGTATGTTTTCAACAATTTAAATTTACAGTTTGACAAGTTAAAGTTACGTTTTAACAAGTTAAAGTAGGTATTTTACAAGTTAAAGTTACGTTTTGACAAGTTAAAGTACGTTTTTTTCAAGTTAAAGTTTGTTTTTACAAGTTAAAGTACGTTTTTTACATGTTGAAGTACGTTTTTACTAGTTAAAGTACATTTGTTACAAGTTAAACCGCATTTTTGACAAGTAAAAGTACGTTTTTTAGAAGTGAATGTATGTTTTTAACAATTTAAACTTATGTATTGACAAGTTAAAGTTACATTTTGACAAGTTAAAGTAGGTTTTTTAGAAGTTAAAGTTACGTTTTGACAAGTTAAAGTACGTTTTGTACAAGTTAAAGTATGTTTTTTACAAGTTAAACTACGATTTTAACTAGGCAAGTTAAAGTTACATTTTGACACGTTAAAATACATTTTTTACAAGTTATAGTACATTTTTTACAAGTTGAAAGACGGTTTTTACAAGTTAAAGCAAGTGTTTTACAAGTTGAAGTACGTTTTTTACAAGTTGAAGTACGTTTCTACAAGTTAAATTACATTTGGTACAAGTTAAACCACATTTTTGACAAGTTAAAGTACGTTTTTTACAAGTGAAGGTATGTTTTTAACAATTTAAACTTACGTTTTGACAAGTTAAAGTTACGTTTTGACAAGTTAAAGTAGGTTTTTTACAAGTTAAAGTTACGTTTTGACAAGTTAAAGTACTTTTTTTACAAGCTAAAGTACGTTTTTTACAAGTTAAAGTACGTTTTTTACAAGTTGAAGTACGTTTTTGACAAGTTAAAGTACGTTTTTTACAAGTTAATGTGTGTTTTTAACAAGTTAAACTTACGTTTTGACAAATTAAAGTTACGTTTTAACTAATTAAAGTAGATTTTTTACAAGTTGAAATACGTTTCTACAAGTTAAAGTGCATTTCTTACAAGTTAAACCACATTTTTGGCAAGTTAAAGTACTTTTTCTACAAGGAATGTATGTTTTTAACAATTTAAACTTATGTTTTGACAAGTTAAAGTTACGTTCTGACAAGTTAAAGTAGGTTTTTTAGAACTTAAAGTTACGTTTTGACAAGTTAAAGTACGTTTTTTACAAGTTAAAGTAAGTTTTTTACAAGTTAAAGTACGTTTTTTACAAGTTGAAGTACGTTTTTACAAATTAAAGTACATTTGTTACAAGTTAAACCACATTTTTGACAAGTTAAAGTAAGTTTTTTACAAGTTAAACTTACGTTTTGACAAATTAAAGTTACGTTTTGACAAATTAAAGTAGATTTTTTATTAAATTGAAGTACGTTTTTACAAGTTAAAGTACATTCGTTACAAGTTAAACCATATTTTTGAAAAGTTAAAGTACGTTTTTTACAAGTGAATGTATGTTTTTAACAATTTAAACTTATGTTTTGACAAGTTAAAGTTACGTTTTAACAAGTTAAAGTAGGTTTTTTACAAGTTAAAGTTACGTTTTGACAAGTTAAAGTACGTTTTTTACAAGTTAAAGTACGTTTTTTACAAGTTGAAGTATGTTTTTACAAGTTAAAGTACATTTGTTACAAGTTAAACCACTTTTTTGAGAAGTTAAAGTACGTTTTTTACAAGTTAATGTGTGTTTTTAACAAGTTAAACTTACGTTTTGACAAATTAAAGTTACGTTTTGAGAAATTAAAGTACATTTTTTACAAGTTAAAGTACGTTTTTACAAGTTGAGTACGTTTTTACAAGTTAAAGTACATTTCTTACAAGTTAAACCACATTTTTGACAAGTTAAACTACGTTTTTGACAAGTTAATGTATGTTTTTAACAAGTTAAACTTACGTTTTGACAAGTTAAAGTTACGTTTTGACAAGTTAATATAGGTTGTTTACAAGTTAAAGTTACGTTTTGACAAGTTAAAGTACGTTTTGTACAAGTTAAAGTACGTTTTTTACAAGTTAAAGTAAGTTTTTAACAAGTTAAAGTTACGTTTTGACAAGTTAAAGTTACATTTTGACACGTTAAAATACATTTTTTACAAGTTAAAGTACGTTTTTTTACAAGTTGAAGTACGTTTTTACATAGTTAAAGTACAATTGTTACAAGTTAAACCACATTTTTGACAAGTTAAAGTACATTTTTTACAAGTTAATGTATGTTTTTAACAAGTTAAACTTATGTTTTGACAAGTTAAAGTTACGTTTTTACAAGTTAATATAAGTTCTTTACAAATTAAAGTTACGTTTTGACAAGTTAAAGTACTTTATTTACCAGTTAAAGTACGGTTTTTACAAGTTAAAGTACATTTGTTACATGTTAAACCACCTTTTTGTGAAGTTAAAGTACGTTTTTTACAAGTTAATGTATGTTTTTAACAAGTTAATGTATGTTTTTAACAAGTTAAACTTACGTTTTGACAAGTGAAAGTTCCGTTTTGACAAGTTAAAGTAGGTTTTTTATAAGTTAAAGTACGTTTTTTTACAAGTTGAAGTACGTTTTTACAAGTTAAAGTACATTTGTTACAAGTTCAACCACTTTTTTGACAGGTAAAAGTACGTTTTTTACAAGTTAATGTGTGTTTTTAACAAGTTAAACTTACGTTTTGACAAATTAAAGTTACGTTTTGACAAATTAAAGTAGATTTTTTACAAGTTGAAGTACGTTTCTACAAGTTAAAGTGCATTTGTTACAAGTTAAACCACATTTTTGGCAAGTTAAAGTACTTTTTCTACAAGGAATGTATTTTTTTAACAATTTAAACTGATGTTTTGACAAGTTAAAGTTACGTTCTGACAAGTTAAAGTAGGCTTTTTAGAAGTTAATGTTACGTTTTGATAAGTTAAAGTACGTTTTTTACAAGTTAAAGTATGTTTTTTACAAGTTAAAGTACGTTTTTTACAAGTTGAAGTAAGTTTTTACAAGTTAAAGTACGTATGTTACAAGTTAAACAAAATTTTTGAAAGGTTAGTATGTGTTTTTACAAGTTATAGTACATTTTTTACAAGTTGAAGTACGTTTTTTAAAAGTTAAAGTAGGTTTTTTATAAGTTAAAGTACGTTTTTTTACAAGTTGAAGTACGTTTTTACATAGTTAAAGTACAATTGTTACAAGTTCAACCACTTTTTTGACAGGTAAAAGTACGTTTTTTACAAGTTAATGTGTGTTTTTAACAATTTGAACTTATGTTTTGACAAATTAAAGTTACGTTTTGACAAGTTAAAGTTGGTTTTTTACAAGTTAAAGTTACGTTTTGACAAGTTAAAGTACTTTTTTTACAAGTTAAAGTACGTTTTTTACAAGTTAAAGTACGTTTTTACAAGTTAAAGTACATTTTTTACAAGTTAAACCACTTTTTTAACATGTAAAAGTACGTTTTTTACAAGTTAATATGTGTTTTTAACAAGTTAAACTTACGTTTTGAAAAATTAAAGTTACGTTTTGACAAATTAAAGTAGACTTTATACAAGTTGAAATACGTTTCTACAAGATAAAGTGCATTTGTAACAAGTTAAACCACATTTTCGGCAAGTTAAAGTACTTTTTCTACAAGGAATGTATGTTTTTAATAATTTAAACTGATGTTTTGACAAGTTAAAGTTACGTTCTGACAAGTTAAAGAAGGTTTTTTAAAAGTTAAAGTTACGTTTTGACAAGTTAAAGTACGGTTTTTTACAAGTTAAAGTACGTTCTTTACAAGTTAAAGTACGCTTTTTTACAAGTTAAAGTACGTTTTTACAAGTTAAAGTACATTTGTTACAAGTTAAACCACTTTTTTAACATGTAAAAGTACGTTTTTTACAAGTTAATATGTGTTTTTAACAAGTTAAACTTACGTTTTAACAAATTAAAGTTACGTTTTGACAATACGTTTTTTACAAGTTAAAGTACATTCGTTACAATTTAAACCACATTTTTGACAAGTTAAAGTACATTTTTTACAAGTTAATGTATGTTTTTAACAAGTTAAACTTATGTTTTGACAAGTTAAAGTTACGTTTTGACAAGTTAATCTAAGTTCTTTACAAGTTAAAGGTACGTTTTGACAAGTTAATGTAAGTTTTTTACAAGTTAAAGTACGTTATTTACAAGTTAAAGTACGTTTTTTATAAGTTAAAGTACATTTGATACATGTTAAACCACCTTTTCGACAAGTTAAGGTACGTTTTTTACAAATTAATGTATGTTTTTAACAAGTTAAAGTACGTTTTTTACAAGTTAAAGTTACGTTTTGACAAGTTAAAGTTACATTTTGACACGTTTAAATACGTGTTTTACAAGTGAAAGTACGTTTTTTACAAGTTAAAGCATGTGTTTTACAAGTTGAAGTACGTTTTTTACAAGTTGAATTACGTTTTTTACAAGTTAAACTTACATTTTAACAACTTAAAGTTACGTTTTGACACATTAAAATTACATTTTGACTAGTTAAAGTACATTTTTTATAAGTTAAAGTTACGTTTTGTCAAGTTAAATTACGTTTTTAACAAGTTAAATTTACGTTTTGACAAATTAAACTAACGTTTTTACAAGTTAAACAACTGTTTTACAAGTTGAAGTACGTTTTTTACAAGTTCAAGTACGTTTTTACAAGTTAAAGTACATTTGTTATAAGTTAAACCATATTTTTGACAAGTTAAAGTACGTTTTTTACAAGTTAATGTATGTTTTCAACAATTTAAATTTACAGTTTGACAAGTTAAAGTTACGTTTTAACAAGTTAAAGTAGGTATTTTACAAGTTAAAGTTACGTTTTGACAAGTTAAAGTACGTTTTTTTCAAGTTAAAGTTTGTTTTTACAAGTTAAAGTACGTTTTTTACATGTTGAAGTACGTTTTTACTAGTTAAAGTACATTTGTTACAAGTTAAACCGCATTTTTGACAAGTAAAAGTACGTTTTTTAGAAGTGAATGTATGTTTTTAACAATTTAAACTTATGTATTGACAAGTTAAAGTTACATTTTGACAAGTTAAAGTAGGTTTTTTAGAAGTTAAAGTTACGTTTTGACAAGTTAAAGTACGTTTTGTACAAGTTAAAGTATGTTTTTTACAAGTTAAACTACGATTTTAACTAGGCAAGTTAAAGTTACATTTTGACACGTTAAAATACATTTTTTACAAGTTATAGTACATTTTTTACAAGTTGAAAGACGGTTTTTACAAGTTAAAGCAAGTGTTTTACAAGTTGAAGTACGTTTTTTACAAGTTGAAGTACGTTTCTACAAGTTAAATTACATTTGGTACAAGTTAAACCACATTTTTGACAAGTTAAAGTACGTTTTTTACAAGTGAAGGTATGTTTTTAACAATTTAAACTTATGTTTTGACAAGTTAAAGTTACGTTTTGACAAGTTAAAGTAGGTTTTTTACAAGTTAAAGTTACGTTTTGACAAGTTAAAGTACTTTTTTTACAAGCTAAAGTACGTTTTTTACAAGTTAAAGTACGTTATTTTACAAGTTGAAGTACGTTTTTGACAAGTAAAAGTACATTTTTTACAAGTTAATGTGTGTTTTTAACAAGTTAAACTTACGTTTTGACAAATTAAAGTTACGTTTTAACTAATTAAAGTAGATTTTTTACAAGTTGAAATACGTTTCTACAAGTTAAAGTGCATTTCTTACAAGTTAAACCACATTTTTGGCAAGTTAAAGTACTTTTTCTACAAGGAATGTATGTTTTTAACAATTTAAACTTATGTTTTGACAAGTTAAAGTTACGTTCTGACAAGTTAAAGTAGGTTTTTTAGAACTTAAAGTTACGTTTTGACAAGTTAAAGTACGTTTTTTACAAGTTAAAGTACGTTTTTTACAAGTTAAAGTACGTTTTTTACAAGTTGAAGTACGTTTTTACAAATTAAAGTACGTTTGTTACAAGTTAAACCACATTTTTGACAAGTTAAAGTAAGTTTTTTACAAGTTAAACTTACGTTTTGACAAATTAAAGTTACGTTTTGACAAATTAAAGTAGATTTTTTATTAAATTGAAGTACGTTTTTACAAGTTAAAGTACATTCGTTACAAGTTAAACCATATTTTTGAAAAGTTAAAGTACGTTTTTTACAAGTGAATGTATGTCTTTAACAATTTAAACTTATGTTTTGACAAGTTAAAGTTACGTTTTGACAAGTTAAAGTAGGTTTTTTACAAGTTAAAGTTACGTTTTGACAAGTTAAAGTACGTTTTTTACAAGTTAAAGTACGTTTTTTACAAGTTGAAGTATGTTTTTACAAGTTAAAGTACATTTGTTACAAGTTAAACCACTTTTTTGAGAAGTTAAAGTACGTTTTTTACAAGTTAATGTGTGTTTTTAACAAGTTAAACTTACGTTTTGACAAATTAAAGTTACGTTTTGAGAAATTAAAGTACATTTTTTACAAGTTAAAGTACGTTTTTACAAGTTGAGTACGTTTTTACAAGTTAAAGTACATTTCTTACAAGTTAAACCACATTTTTGACAAGTTAAACTACGTTTTTGACAAGTTAATGTATGTTTTTAACAAGTTAAACTTACGTTTTGACAAGTTAAAGTTACGTTTTGACAAGTTAATATAGGTTGTTTACAAGTTAAAGTTACGTTTTGACAAGTTAAAGTACGTTTTTTACAAGTTAAAGTACGTTTTTTACAAGATAAAGTAAGTTTTTAACAAGTTAAAGTTACGTTTTGACAAGTTAAAGTTACATTTTGACACGTTAAAATACATTTTTTACAAGTTAAAGTACGTTTTTTACAAGTTGAAGTACATTTTTTACAAGTTAAAGCAAGTGTTTTACAAGTTGAAGTACGTTTGTTACAAGTTGAAGTTCATTTCTACAAGTTAAAGTACATTTGTTACAAGTTAAACCACATTTTTGACAAGTTAAAGTACGTTTTTTACAAGTGAATGTATGTTTTTAACAATTTAAACTTATGTTTTGACAAGTTAAAGTTATGTTTTGACAAGTTAAAGTAGGTTTTTTACAAGTTAAAGTTACGTTTTGACAAGTTAAAGTACGTTTTTTACAAGTTAAAGTACGTTTTTTACAAGTTAAAGTACGTTTTTTACAAGTTGAAGTACATTTTTACAAGTTAAAGTACATTTGTAACAAGTTTAACCACTTTTTTGACAAGTAAAAGTACGTTTTTTACAAGTTAATGTGTGTTTTTAACAAGTTAAACTTACGTTTTGACAAATTAAAGTAGATTTTTTACAAGTTTAAGTACGTTTCTATAAGTTAAAGTACATTTGTTACAAGTTAAACCATATTTTTGGCAAGTTAAAGTACCTTTTTTACAAGTGAATGTATGTTTTTAACAATTTAAACTTATGTTTTGACAAGTTAAAGTTACGTTTTGACAAGTTAAAATAGGTTTTTTACAAGTTAAAGTTACGTTTTGACAAGTTAAAGTACGTTTTTTACAAGTTAAAGTACGTTTTTTACAAGTTAAAGTACGTTTTTTACAAGTTGAAGTACGTTTTTTACAAGTTAAACCACTTTTTTGACAAGTTAAAGTACGTTTTTTACAAGTTAATGTATGTTTTTAACAAGTTAAACTTACGTTTTGACAAATTAAAGTTACGTTTTGAGAAATTAAAGTACGTTTTTACAAGTTGAAGTTTGTTGTTACAAGTTAAAGTACATTTCTTACAAGTTAAACCACATTTTTGACAAGTTAAACTACATTTTTTACAAGTTAATGTATGTTTTTAACAAGTTAAACTTACGTTTTGACAAGTTAAAGTTATGTTTTGACAAGTTAATGTAGGTTGTTTACAAGTTAAAGTTACGTTTTGACAAGTTAAAGTACGTTTTGTACAAGTTAAAGTACGTTTTTTACAAGTTAAAGTACGTTTTTAACAAGTTAAAGTTACGTTTTGACAAATTAAAGTTACATTTTGACACGTTAAAATACATTTTTTAGAAGTTAATGTACGTTTTTTACAAGTTGAAGTACATTTTTTACAAGTTGAAGTAAGTATTTTACAAGTTAAAGTACGTTTTTACAAGTTAAAGTACGTTTCTACAAGTTAAAGTACATTTGTTACAAGTTAAACCACATTTTTGACAAGTTAAAGAACGTTTTTTACAAGTGAATGTATGTTTTTAACAATTTAAACTTATGTTTTGACAAGTTAAAGTTACGTTTTGACAAGTTAAAGTAGGTTTTTTACAAGTTAATGTTACGTTTTGACAAGTTAAAGTAAGTTTTTTACAAGTTAAAGTACGTTTTTTACAAGTTAAAGTACGTTTTTTACAAGTTGAAGTACGTTTTTACAAGTTAAAGTACATTTGTATCAAGTTTAACCACTTTTTTGACAAGTAAAATTACGTTTTTTACAAGTTGAAGTACATTTTTACAAGTTAAAGTACATTTGTTTCAAGTTTAACCACTTTTTTGACAAGTAAAAGTACGTTTTTTACAAGTTAATGTATGTTTTTAACAAGTTAAAGTTATGTTTTGACAAGTTAAAGTTACGTTTTGACAAGTTAATATAAGTTCTTTACAAGTTAAAGTTACGTTTTGACAAGTTAAAGTACGTTATTTACCAGTTAAAGTACATTTTTTACAAGTTAAAGTACATTTGTTACATGTTAAACCACCTTTTTGACAAGTTAAAGTACGTTTTTTACAAGTTAATGTATTTTTTTAACAAGTTAATGTATGTTTTTAACAAGTTAAATTTACGTTTTGACAAGTGAAAGTTACGTTTTGACAAGTTAACGTAGGTTTTTTATAAGTTAAAGTACCTTTTTTTACAAGTTGAAGTACGTTTTTACAAGTTAAAGTACATTTGTTACAAGTTCAACCACTTTTTTGACAAGTAAAAGTACGTTTTTTACAAGTTAATGTGTGTTTTTAACAAGTTAAACTTACGTTTTGACAAATTAAAGTTACGTTTTGACAAATTAAAGTAGATTTTTTACAAGTTGAAGTACGTTTCTACAAGTTAAAGTGCATTTGTTACAAGTTAAACCACATTTTTGGCAAGTTAAAGAACTTTTTCTACAAGGAATGTATGTTTTTAACAATTTAAACTTATGTTTTGACAAGTTAAAGTTACGTTCTGACAAGTTAAAGTAGGTTTTTTAGAAGTTAAAGTTACGCTTTGACAAGTTAAAGTACGTTTTTTACAAGTTAAAGTATGTTTTTTTAGAAGTTAAAGTACGTTATTTACAAGTTGAAGTACGTTTTTACAAGTTAAAGTACGTTTGTTACAAGTTAAACCAAATTTTTGACAAGTTAATATGTGTTTTTAACAAGTTAAACTTACGTTTTGACAAATTAAAGTTACGTTTTGACAAATTAAAGTACATTTTTTACAAGTTAAAGTACGTTTTTTACAAGTTGAAGTACGTTTTTACAAGTTAAAGTACATTTCTTACAAGTTAAAGTACGTTTTTTACAAGTGAATGTATGTTTTTAACAATTTAAACTTATATTTTAACAAGTTAAAGTTACGTTTTGACTAGTTAAAGTACATTTTTTACAAGTTAAAGTACATTTTTTACAAGTTAAATTACGATTTTAACAAGGCAAGTTAAAGTTACATTTTGACACGTTAAAATACATTTTTTACAAGTTATAGTACATTTTTTACAAGTTGAAGTACGTTTTTTAAAAGTTAAAGCAAGTGTTTTACAAGTTGAAGTACGTTTTTTATAAGTTGAAGTACGTTTTAACAAGTTAAAATACATTTGTTACAAGTTAAACCACATTTTTGACAAGGTAAAGTACGTTTTTTACAAGTGAATGTATGTCTTTAACAATTTAAACTTATGTTTTGACAAGTTAAAGTTACGTTTTGACAAGTTAAAGTTGGTTTTTTACAAGTTAAAGTTACGTTTTGACAAGTTAAAGTTACGTTTTGACAAGTTAAAGTTGGTTTTTTACAAGTTAAAGTTACGTTTTGACAAGTTAAAGTACTTTTTTTACAAGTTAAAGTACGTTTTTTACAAGTTAAAGTACGTTTTTTTACAAGTTAAAGTACGTTTTTACAAGTTAAAGTACATTTGTTACAAGTTAAACCACTTTTTTAACATGTAAAAGTACGTTTTTTACAAGTTAATATGTGTTTTTAACAAGTTAAACTTACGTTTTGAAAAATTAAAGTTACGTTTTGACAAATTAAAGTAGACTTTATACAAGTTGAAGTACGTTTCGACACGATAAAGTGCATTTGTAACAAGTTAAACCACATTTTCGGCAAGTTAAAGTACTTTTTCTACAAGGAATGTATGTTTTTAATAATTTAAAATGATGTTTTGACAAGTTAAAGTTACGTTCTGACAAGTTAAAGTAGGTTTTTTAGAAGTTAAAGTTACGTTTTGACAAGTTAAAGTACGTTTTTTACAAGTTAAAGTATGTTTTTTACAAGTTAAAGTACGTTTTTATAAGTTGAAGTACGTTTTTACTAGTTAAAGTACATTTGTTACAAGTTAAACCGCATTTTTGACAAGTTAAAGTACGTTTTTTACAAGTGAATGTATGTTTTTAACAATTTAAACTTATGTTTTGACTAGTTAAAGGTACGTTTTGACAAGTTAAAGTACGTTTTTTAGAAGTTAAAGTTACGTTTTGACAGGTTAAAGTACTTTTTTTACAAGTTAAAGTACGTTGTTTACAAGTTAAAGTACGATTTTAACAAGGCAAGTTAAAGTTACATTCTGACACGTTAAAATACAATTTTTACAAGTTATAGTACATTTTTTACAAGTTGAAGTACGTTTTTTACAAGTTAAAGCAAGTGTTTTACAAGTTGAAGTACGTTTTTTACAAGTTGAAGTACGTTTCTACAAGTTAAAATACATTTGTTACAAGTTAAACCACATTTTTGACAAGTTAAACTACGTTTTTTACAAGTTAATGTTTGTTTTTAATAATTTAAACTTATGTTTTGACAAGTTAAAGTTACGTTTTGACCAGTTAAAGTAGGTTTTTTACAAGTTAAAGTTACGTTTTGACAAGTTAAAGTACTTTTTTAACAAGTTAAAGTACTTTTTTTTACAAGTTAAAGTACTTTTTTTACAAGTTAAAGTACGTTTTTTACAAGTAGGAGTACGTTTTTACAAGTTAAAGTACATTTGTTACAAGTTCAACCACTTTTTTGACAGGTAAAAGTACGTTTTCTACAAGTTAATGTGTGTTTTTAACAAGTTAAATTTACATTTTGACAAATTAAAGTTACGTTTAGACAAATTAAAGTAGATTTTTTACAAGTTGAAGTACGTTTCTACAAGTTAATGTGTGTTTTTAACAAGTTAAATTTACGTTTTGACAAATTAAAGTTACATTTTTACAAATTAAAGTAGAATTTTTACAAGTTGAAGTACGTTTCTACAAGTTAAAGTGCATTTGTTACTAGTTAAACCACATTTTTGGCAAGTTAAAGTACTTTTTCTACGAGGAATGTATGTTTTTAACAATTTAAACTTATGTTTTGGCAAGTTAAAGTTACGTTCTGACAAGTTAAAGTAGGTTTTTTAGAAGTTAAAGTTACGTTTTGACAAGTTAAAGTACGTTTTTTACAAGTTGAAGTACGTTTTTACAAGTTAAAGTACGTATGTTACAAGTTAAACCAAATTTTTGACAAGTTAGTATGTGTTTTTACAAGTTAAACTTACGTTTTGACAAATTAAAGTTACGTTTTGAAAAATTAAAGTACATTTTTTACTATATTGAAGTACGTTTCTATAAGTTAAAGTACATTTGTTACAAGTTAAACCATATTTTTGGCAAGTTAAAGTACGTTTTTTACAAGTGAATGTATGTTTTTAACAATTTAAACTTATGTTTTGACAAGTTAAAGTTACGTTTTGACAAGTTAAAGTAGGTTTTTTACAAGTTAAAGTTACGTTTTGACAAGTTAAAGTACGTTTTTTACAAGTTAAAGTACGTTTTTTACAAGTTAAAGAACGTTTTTTACAAGTTGAAGGACGTTTTTACAAGTTAAAATACATTTGTTACAAGTTAAACCACTTTTTTGACAAGTTAAAGTACGTTTTTACAAGTTAATGTGTGTTTTTAACAAGTTAAACTCACGTTTTGAAAAATTAAAGTTACGTTTTGACAAATTAAAGTACATTTTTTACAAGGTAAAGTACGTTTTTTACAAGTTTAAGTACGTTTTTACAAGTTAAACTACATTTCTTACAAGTTAAGGTACATTTTTTCCAAGTGAATGTATGTTTTTAACAATTTAAACTTATGTTTTCACAAGTTATAGTTACGTTTTGACTAGTTAAAGTACATTTTTTACAAGTTAAAGTACGTTTTTTACAAGTTAAAGTACGATTTTAACAAGGCAAGTTAAAGATACATTTTAACACGTTAAAATACATTTTTTGCAAGTTATAGTACATTTTTTACAAGTTGAAGTACGTTTTTTAAAAGTTAAAGCAAGTTTTTTACAAGTTGAAGTACGTTTTTTATAAGTTGAAGTACGATTTTACAAGTTAAAGTACATTTGTTACAAGTTAAACCACATTTTTGACAAGGTAAAGTACGTTTTTTACAAGTGAATGTATGTCTTTAACAATTTATACTTATGTTTTGACAAGTTAAAGTTACGTTTTGACAAGTTAAAGTTGGTTTTTTACAAGTTAAAGTTACGTTTTGACAAGTTAAAGTACATTTTTTACAAGTTAAAGTACGTTTTTTACAAGTTAAAGTACGTTTTTTTACAAGTTAAAGTACGTTTTTACAAGTTAAAGTACATTTGTTACAAGTTAAACCACTTTTTTAACATGTAAAAGTACGTTTTTTACAAGTTAATATGTGTTTTTAAGAAGTTAAACTTACGTTTTGAAAAATTAAAGTTACGTTTTGACAAATTAAAGTAGACTTTTTACAAGTTGAAGTACGTTTCTACAAGATAAAGTGCATTTGTTACAAGTTAAACCACATTTTCGGCAAGTTAAAGTACTTTTTCTACAAGGAATGTATGTTTTTAATAATTTAAACTGATGTTTTGAGAAGTTAAAGTTACGTTTTGCTGAGTTAAAGTAAATTTTTTAGAAGTTAAAGTAAAGTTTTGACAAGTTAAAGTGGGTTTTTTACAAGTTAAAGTAGGTTTTTTACAAGTTAAAGTACGTTTTTTACAAGTTGAAGTACGTTTTTACAAGTTAAAGTACATTCGTTACAAGTTAAACCACATTTTTGACAAGTTAAAGTACATTTTTTACAAGTTAATGTATGTTTTTAACAAGTTAAACTTATGTTTTGACAAGTTAAAGTTACGTTTTTACAAGTTAATATAAGTTCTTTACAAATTAAAGTTACGTTTTGACAAGTTAAAGTACTTTATTTACCAGTTAAAGTACGGTTTTTACAAGTTAAAGTACATTTGTTACATGTTAAACCACCTTTTTGTGAAGTTAAAGTACGTTTTTTACAAGTTAATGTATGTTTTTAACAAGTTAATGTATGTTTTTAACAAGTTAAACTTACGTTTTGACAAGTGAAAGTTACGTTTTGACAAGTTAAAGTAGGTTTTTTATAAGTTAAAGTACGTTTTTTTACAAGTTGAAGTACGTTTTTACAAGTTAAAGTACATTTGTTACAAGTTCAACCACTTTTTTGACAGGTAAAAGTACGTTTTTTACAAGTTAATGTGTGTTTTTAACAAGTTAAACTTACGTTTTGACAAATTAAAGTTACGTTTTGACAAATTAAAGTAGATTTTTTACAAGTTGAAGTACGTTTCTACAAGTTAAAGTGCATTTGTTACAAGTTAAACCACATTTTTGGCAAGTTAAAGTACTTTTTCTACAAGGAATGTATTTTTTTAACAATTTAAACTGATGTTTTGACAAGTTAAAGTTACGTTCTGACAAGTTAAAGTAGGCTTTTTAGAAGTTAATGTTACGTTTTGATAAGTTAAAGTACGTTTTTTACAAGTTAAAGTATGTTTTTTACAAGTTAAAGTACGTTTTTTACAAGTTGAAGTAAGTTTTTACAAGTTAAAGTACGTATGTTACAAGTTAAACAAAATTTTTGAAAGGTTAGTATGTGTTTTTACAAGTTATAGTACATTTTTTACAAGTTGAAGTACGTTTTTTAAAAGTTAAAGTAGGTTTTTTATAAGTTAAAGTACGTTTTTTTACAAGTTGAAGTACGTTTTTACATAGTTAAAGTACAATTGTTACAAGTTCAACCACTTTTTTGACAGGTAAAAGTACGTTTTTTACAAGTTAATGTGTGTTTTTAACAATTTAAACTTATGTTTTGACAAGTTAAAGTTACGTTTTGACAAGTTAAAGTACGTTTTTTACAAGTTAAAGTTACGTTTTGACAAGTTAAAGTACTTTTTTTACAAGTTAAAGTACGTTTTTTACAAGTTAAAGTACGTTTTTACAAGTTAAAGTACATTTTTTACAAGTTAAACCACTTTTTTAACTTGTAAAAGTACGTTTTTTACAAGTTAATATGTGTTTTTAACAAGTTAAACTTACGTTTTGAAAAATTAAAGTTACGTTTTGACAAATTAAAGTAGACTTTATACAAGTTGAAGTACGTTTCTACAAGATAAAGTGCATTTGTAACAAGTTAAACCACATTTTCGGCAAGTTAAAGTACTTTTTCTACAAGGAATGTATGTTTTTAATAATTTAAACTGATGTTTTGACAAGTTAAAGTTACGTTCTGACAAGTTAAAGAAGGTTTTTTAAAAGTTAAAGTTACGTTTTGACAAGTTAAAGTACGGTCTTTTACAAGTTAAAGTAGGTTTTTTACAAGTTAAAGTACGTTTTTTACAAGTTGAAGTACGTTTTTACAAGTTAAAGTACATTCGTTACAAGTTAAACCACATTTTTGACAAGTTAAAGTACATTTTTTACAAGTTAATGTATGTTTTTAACAAGTTAAACTTATGTTTTGACAAGTTAAAGTTACGTTTTGACAAGTTAATATAAGTTCTTTACAAGTTAAAGTTACGTTTTGACAAGTTAAAGTACGTTATTTACCAGTTAAAGTACGTTTTTTACAAGTTAAAGTACATTTGTTACATGTTAAACCACCTTTTTGACAAGTTAAAGTACGTTTTTTACAAGTTAATGTATGTTTTTAACAAGTTAAACTTACGTTTTGACAAGTGAAAGTTACGTTTTGACAAGTTAAAGTAGGTTTTTTATAAGTTAAAGTACGTTTTTTTACAAGTTGAAGTACGTTTTTACATAGTTAAAGTACAATTGTTACAAGTTCAACCACTTTTTTGACAGGTAAAAGTACGTTTTTTACAAGTTAATGTATGTTTTTAACAAGTTAAACTTATGTTTTGACAAGTTAAAGTTACGTTTTGACAAATTAAAGTAGATTTTTTACAAGTTGAAGTACGTTTCTACAAGTTAATGTGTGTTTTTAACAAGTTAAATTTACGTTTTGACAAATTAAAGTTACGTTTTGACAAATTAAAGTAGATTTTTTACAAGTTGAAGTACGTTTCTACAAGTTAAAGTGCATTTGTTACTAGTTAAACCACATTTTTGGCAAGTTAAAGTACTTTTTCTACGAGGAATGTATGTTTTTAACAATTTAAACTTATGTTTTGAAAAGTTAAAGTTACGTTCTGACAAGTTAAAGTAGGTTTTTTAGAAGTTAAAGTTACGTTTTGACAAGTTAAATTACGTTTTTTACAAGTTAAAGTATGTTTTTTACAAGTTAAAGTACGTTTTTTACAAGTTGAAGTACGTTTTTACAAGTTAAAGTACGTATGTTACAAGTTAAACCAAATTTTTGACAAGTTAGTATGTATTTTTACAAGTTAAACTTACGTTTTGACAAATTAAAGTTACGTTTTGAAAAATTAAAGTACATTTTTTACTAAATTGAAGTACGTTTCTACAAGTTAAAGTACGTTTTTTACAAGTTGAAGTACGTTTTTACAAGTTAAACTACATTTCTTACAAGTTAAAGTACATTTTTTAAAAGTGATTGTATTTTTTTAACAATTTAAACTTATGTTTTGACAAGTTAAAGTTACGTTTTGACTAGTTAAAGTACATTTTTTACAAGTTAAGGTACGTTTTTTACAAGTTAAAGTACGATTTTAACAAGGCAAGTTAAAGTTACATTTTGACACGTTAAAATACATTTTTTACAAGTTATAATACATTTTTTACAAGTTGAAGTACGTTTTTTAAAAGTTAAAGCAAGTGTTGTACAAGTTGAAGTACGTTTTTTATAAGTTGAAGTACGTTTTTACAAGTTAAAGTACATTTGTTACAAGTTAAACCACATTTTTGACAAGGTAAAGTACGTTTTTTACAAGTGAATGTATGTCTTTAACAATTTAAACTTATGTTTTGACAAGTTAAAGTTACGTTTTGACAAGTTAAAGTTGGTTTTTTACAAGTTAAAGTTACGTTTTGACAAGTTAAAGTACTTTTTTTACAAGTTAAAGTACGTTCTTTACAAGTTAAAGTACGCTTTTTTACAAGTTAAAGTACGTTTTTACAAGTTAAAGTACATTTGTTACAAGTTAAACCACTTTTTTAACATGTAAAAGTACGTTTTTTACAAGTTAATATGTGTTTTTAACAAGTTAAACTTACGTTTTAACAAATTAAAGTTACGTTTTGACAATACGTTTTTTACAAGTTAAAGTACATTCGTTACAATTTAAACCACATTTTTGACAAGTTAAAGTACATTTTTTACAAGTTAATGTATGTTTTTAACAAGTTAAACTTATGTTTTGACAAGTTAAAGTTACGTTTTGACAAGTTAATCTAAGTTCTTTACAAGTTAAAGGTACGTTTTGACAAGTTAATGTAAGTTTTTTACAAGTTAAAGTACGTTATTTACAAGTTAAAGTACGTTTTTTATAAGTTAAAGTACATTTGATACATGTTAAACCACCTTTTTGACAAGTTAAGGTACGTTTTTTACAAATTAATGTATGTTTTTAACAAGTTAAAGTACGTTTTTTACAAGTTAAAGTTACGTTTTGACAAGTTAAAGTTACATTTTGACACGTTTAAATACGTGTTTTACAAGTGAAAGTACGTTTTTTACAAGTTAAAGCATGTGTTTTACAAGTTGAAGTACGTTTTTTACAAGTTGAATTACGTTTTTTACAAGTTAAACTTACATTTTAACAACTTAAAGTTACGTTTTGACACATTAAAATTACATTTTGACTAGTTAAAGTACATTTTTTATAAGTTAAAGTTACGTTTTGTCAAGTTAAATTACGTTTTTAACAAGTTAAATTTACGTTTTGACAAATTAAACTAACGTTTTTACAAGTTAAACAACTGTTTTACAAGTTGAAGTACGTTTTTTACAAGTTCAAGTACGTTTTTACAAGTTAAAGTACATTTGTTATAAGTTAAACCATATTTTTGACAAGTTAAAGTACGTTTTTTACAAGTTAATGTATGTTTTCAACAATTTAAATTTACAGTTTGACAAGTTAAAGTTACGTTTTAACAAGTTAAAGTAGGTATTTTACAAGTTAAAGTTACGTTTTGACAAGTTAAAGTACGTTTTTTTCAAGTTAAAGTTTGTTTTTACAAGTTAAAGTACGTTTTTTACATGTTGAAGTACGTTTTTACTAGTTAAAGTACATTTGTTACAAGTTAAACCGCATTTTTGACAAGTAAAAGTACGTTTTTTAGAAGTGAATGTATGTTTTTAACAATTTAAACTTATGTATTGACAAGTTAAAGTTACATTTTGACAAGTTAAAGTAGGTTTTTTAGAAGTTAAAGTTACGTTTTGACAAGTTAAAGTACGTTTTGTACAAGTTAAAGTATGTTTTTTACAAGTTAAACTACGATTTTAACTAGGCAAGTTAAAGTTACATTTTGACACGTTAAAATACATTTTTTACAAGTTATAGTACATTTTTTACAAGTTGAAAGACGGTTTTTACAAGTTAAAGCAAGTGTTTTACAAGTTGAAGTACGTTTTTTACAAGTTGAAGTACGTTTCTACAAGTTAAATTACATTTGGTACAAGTTAAACCACATTTTTGACAAGTTAAAGTACGTTTTTTACAAGTGAAGGTATGTTTTTAACAAGTTAAACTTATGTTTTGACAAGTTAAAGTTACGTTTTGACAAGTTAAAGTAGGTTTTTTACAAGTTAAAGTTACGTTTTGACAAGTTAAAGTACTTTTTTTACAAGCTAAAGTACGTTTTTTACAAGTTAAAGTACGTTATTTTACAAGTTGAAGTACGTTTTTGACAAGTAAAAGTACATTTTTTACAAGTTAATGTGTGTTTTTAACAAGTTAAACTTACGTTTTGACAAATTAAAGTTACGTTTTAACTAATTAAAGTAGATTTTTTACAAGTTGAAATACGTTTCTACAAGTTAAAGTGCATTTCTTACAAGTTAAACCACATTTTTGGCAAGTTAAAGTACTTTTTCTACAAGGAATGTATGTTTTTAACAATTTAAACTTATGTTTTGACAAGTTAAAGTTACGTTCTGACAAGTTAAAGTAGGTTTTTTAGAACTTAAAGTTACGTTTTGACAAGTTAAAGTACGTTTTTTACAAGTTAAAGTACGTTTTTTACAAGTTAAAGTACGTTTTTTACAAGTTGAAGTACGTTTTTACAAATTAAAGTACGTTTGTTACAAGTTAAACCACATTTTTGACAAGTTAAAGTAAGTTTTTTACAAGTTAAACTTACGTTTTGACAAATTAAAGTTACGTTTTGACAAATTAAAGTAGATTTTTTATTAAATTGAAGTACGTTTTTACAAGTTAAAGTACATTTGTTACAAGTTAAACCATATTTTTGAAAAGTTAAAGTACGTTTTTTACAAGTGAATGTATGTTTTAACAATTTAAACTTATGTTTTGACAAGTTAAAGTTACGTTTTGACAAGTTAAAGTAGGTTTTTTACAAGTTAAAGTTACGTTTTGACAAGTTAAAGTACGTTTTTTACAAGTTAAAGTACGTTTTTTACAAGTTGAAGTATGTTTTTACAAGTTAAAGTACATTTGTTACAAGTTAAACCACTTTTTTGAGAAGTTAAAGTACGTTTTTTACAAGTTAATGTGTGTTTTTAACAAGTTAAACTTACGTTTTGACAAATTAAAGTTACGTTTTGAGAAATTAAAGTACATTTTTTACAAGTTAAAGTACGTTTTTACAAGTTGAGTACGTTTTTACAAGTTAAAGTACATTTCTTACAAGTTAAACCACATTTTTGACAAGTTAAACTACGTTTTTGACAAGTTAATGTATGTTTTTAACAAGTTAAACTTACGTTTTGACAAGTTAAAGTTACGTTTTGACAAGTTAATATAGGTTGTTTACAAGTTAAAGTTACGTTTTGACAAGTTAAAGTACGTTTTGTACAAGTTAAAGTACGTTTTTTACAAGATAAAGTAAGTTTTTAACAAGTTAAAGTTACGTTTTGACAAGTTAAAGTTACATTTTGACACGTTAAAATACATTTTTTACAAGTTAAAGTACGTTTTTTTACAAGTTGAAGTACGTTTTTACAAGTTAAAGTACATTTTTTACAAGTTAAACCACATTTTTGACAAGTTAAAGTACATTTTTTACAAGTTAATGTATGTTTTTAACAAGTTAAACTTATGTTTTGACAAGTTAAAGTTACGTTTTTACAAGTTAATATAAGTTCTTTACAAATTAAAGTTACGTTTTGACAAGTTAAAGTACTTTATTTACCAGTTAAAGTACGGTTTTTACAAGTTAAAGTACATTTGTTACATGTTAAACCACCTTTTTGTGAAGTTAAAGTACGTTTTTTACAAGTTAATGTATGTTTTTAACAAGTTAATGTATGTTTTTAACAAGTTAAACTTACGTTTTGACAAGTGAAAGTTCCGTTTTGACAAGTTAAAGTAGGTTTTTTATAAGTTAAAGTACGTTTTTTTACAAGTTGAAGTACGTTTTTACAAGTTAAAGTACATTTGTTACAAGTTCAACCACTTTTTTGACAGGTAAAAGTACGTTTTTTACAAGTTAATGTGTGTTTTTAACAAGTTAAACTTACGTTTTGACAAATTAAAGTTACGTTTTGACAAATTAAAGTAGATTTTTTACAAGTTGAAGTACGTTTCTACAAGTTAAAGTGCATTTGTTACAAGTTAAACCACATTTTTGGCAAGTTAAAGTACTTTTTCTACAAGGAATGTATTTTTTTAACAATTTAAACTGATGTTTTGACAAGTTAAAGTTACGTTCTGACAAGTTAAAGTAGGCTTTTTAGAAGTTAATGTTACGTTTTGATAAGTTAAAGTACGTTTTTTACAAGTTAAAGTATGTTTTTTACAAGTTAAAGTACGTTTTTTACAAGTTGAAGTAAGTTTTTACAAGTTAAAGTACGTATGTTACAAGTTAAACAAAATTTTTGAAAGGTTAGTATGTGTTTTTACAAGTTATAGTACATTTTTTACAAGTTGAAGTACGTTTTTTAAAAGTTAAAGTAGGTTTTTTATAAGTTAAAGTACGTTTTTTTACAAGTTGAAGTACGTTTTTACATAGTTAAAGTACAATTGTTACAAGTTCAACCACTTTTTTGACAGGTAAAAGTACGTTTTTTACAAGTTAATGTGTGTTTTTAACAATTTAAACTTATGTTTTGACAAGTTAAAGTTACGTTTTGACAAGTTAAAGTTGGTTTTTTACAAGTTAAAGTTACGTTTTGACAAGTTAAAGTACTTTTTTTACAAGTTAAAGTACGTTTTTTACAAGTTGAAGTACGTTTTTACAAGTTAAAGTACATTTGTTACAAGTTAAACCACTTTTTTAACATGTAAAAGTACGTTTTTTACAAGTTAATATGTGTTTTTAACAAGTTAAACTTACGTTTTGAAAAATTAAAGTTACGTTTTGACAAATTAAAGTAGACTTTATACAAGTTGAAATACGTTTCTACAAGATAAAGTGCATTTGTAACAAGTTAAACCACATTTTCGGCAAGTTAAAGTACTTTTTCTACAAGGAATGTATGTTTTTAATAATTTAAACTGATGTTTTGACAAGTTAAAGTTACGTTCTGACAAGTTAAAGAAGGTTTTTTAAAAGTTAAAGTTACGTTTTGACAAGTTAAAGTACGGTTTTTTACAAGTTAAAGTACGTTCTTTACAAGTTAAAGTACGCTTTTTTACAAGTTAAAGTACGTTTTTACAAGTTAAAGTACATTTGTTACAAGTTAAACCACTTTTTTAACATGTAAAAGTACGTTTTTTACAAGTTAATATGTGTTTTTAACAAGTTAAACTTACGTTTTAACAAATTAAAGTTACGTTTTGACAATACGTTTTTTACAAGTTAAAGTACATTCGTTACAATTTAAACCACATTTTTGACAAGTTAAAGTACATTTTTTACAAGTTAATGTATGTTTTTAACAAGTTAAACTTATGTTTTGACAAGTTAAAGTTACGTTTTGACAAGTTAATCTAAGTTCTTTACAAGTTAAAGGTACGTTTTGACAAGTTAATGTAAGTTTTTTACAAGTTAAAGTACGTTATTTACAAGTTAAAGTACGTTTTTTATAAGTTAAAGTACATTTGATACATGTTAAACCACCTTTTCGACAAGTTAAGGTACGTTTTTTACAAATTAATGTATGTTTTTAACAAGTTAAAGTACGTTTTTTACAAGTTAAAGTTACGTTTTGACAAGTTAAAGTTACATTTTGACACGTTTAAATACGTGTTTTACAAGTGAAAGTACGTTTTTTACAAGTTAAAGCATGTGTTTTACAAGTTGAAGTACGTTTTTTACAAGTTGAATTACGTTTTTTACAAGTTAAACTTACATTTTAACAACTTAAAGTTACGTTTTGACACATTAAAATTACATTTTGACTAGTTAAAGTACATTTTTTATAAGTTAAAGTTACGTTTTGTCAAGTTAAATTACGTTTTTAACAAGTTAAATTTACGTTTTGACAAATTAAACTAACGTTTTTACAAGTTAAACAACTGTTTTACAAGTTGAAGTACGTTTTTTACAAGTTCAAGTACGTTTTTACAAGTTAAAGTACATTTGTTATAAGTTAAACCATATTTTTGACAAGTTAAAGTACGTTTTTTACAAGTTAATGTATGTTTTCAACAATTTAAATTTACAGTTTGACAAGTTAAAGTTACGTTTTAACAAGTTAAAGTAGGTATTTTACAAGTTAAAGTTACGTTTTGACAAGTTAAAGTACGTTTTTTTCAAGTTAAAGTTTGTTTTTACAAGTTAAAGTACGTTTTTTACATGTTGAAGTACGTTTTTACTAGTTAAAGTACATTTGTTACAAGTTAAACCGCATTTTTGACAAGTAAAAGTACGTTTTTTAGAAGTGAATGTATGTTTTTAACAATTTAAACTTATGTATTGACAAGTTAAAGTTACATTTTGACAAGTTAAAGTAGGTTTTTTAGAAGTTAAAGTTACGTTTTGACAAGTTAAAGTACGTTTTGTACAAGTTAAAGTATGTTTTTTACAAGTTAAACTACGATTTTAACTAGGCAAGTTAAAGTTACATTTTGACACGTTAAAATACATTTTTTACAAGTTATAGTACATTTTTTACAAGTTGAAAGACGGTTTTTACAAGTTAAAGCAAGTGTTTTACAAGTTGAAGTACGTTTTTTACAAGTTGAAGTACGTTTCTACAAGTTAAATTACATTTGGTACAAGTTAAACCACATTTTTGACAAGTTAAAGTACGTTTTTTACAAGTGAAGGTATGTTTTTAACAATTTAAACTTATGTTTTGACAAGTTAAAGTTACGTTTTGACAAGTTAAAGTAGGTTTTTTACAAGTTAAAGTTACGTTTTGACAAGTTAAAGTACTTTTTTTACAAGCTAAAGTACGTTTTTTACAAGTTAAAGTACGTTATTTTACAAGTTGAAGTACGTTTTTGACAAGTAAAAGTACATTTTTTACAAGTTAATGTGTGTTTTTAACAAGTTAAACTTACGTTTTGACAAATTAAAGTTACGTTTTAACTAATTAAAGTAGATTTTTTACAAGTTGAAATACGTTTCTACAAGTTAAAGTGCATTTCTTACAAGTTAAACCACATTTTTGGCAAGTTAAAGTACTTTTTCTACAAGGAATGTATGTTTTTAACAATTTAAACTTATGTTTTGACAAGTTAAAGTTACGTTCTGACAAGTTAAAGTAGGTTTTTTAGAACTTAAAGTTACGTTTTGACAAGTTAAAGTACGTTTTTTACAAGTTAAAGTACGTTTTTTACAAGTTAAAGTACGTTTTTTACAAGTTGAAGTACGTTTTTACAAATTAAAGTACGTTTGTTACAAGTTAAACCACATTTTTGACAAGTTAAAGTAAGTTTTTTACAAGTTAAACTTACGTTTTGACAAATTAAAGTTACGTTTTGACAAATTAAAGTAGATTTTTTATTAAATTGAAGTACGTTTTTACAAGTTAAAGTACATTCGTTACAAGTTAAACCATATTTTTGAAAAGTTAAAGTACGTTTTTTACAAGTGAATGTATGTCTTTAACAATTTAAACTTATGTTTTGACAAGTTAAAGTTACGTTTTAACAAGTTAAAGTAGGTTTTTTACAAGTTAAAGTTACGTTTTGACAAGTTAAAGTACGTTTTTTACAAGTTAAAGTACGTTTTTTACAAGTTGAAGTATGTTTTTACAAGTTAAAATACATTTGTTACAAGTTAAACCACTTTTTTGAGAAGTTAAAGTACGTTTTTTACAAGTTAATGTGTGTTTTTAACAAGTTAAACTTACGTTTTGACAAATTAAAGTTACGTTTTGAGAAATTAAAGTACATTTTTTACAAGTTAAAGTACGTTTTTACAAGTTGAGTACGTTTTTACAAGTTAAAGTACATTTCTTACAAGTTAAACCACATTTTTGACAAGTTAAACTACGTTTTTGACAAGTTAATGTATGTTTTTAACAAGTTAAACTTACGTTTTGACAAGTTAAAGTTACGTTTTGACAAGTTAATATAGGTTGTTTACAAGTTAAAGTTACGTTTTGACAAGTTAAAGTACGTTTTGTACAAGTTAAAATACGTTTTTTACAAGTTAAAGTAAGTTTTTAACAAGTTAAAGTTACGTTTTGACAAGTTAAAGTTACATTTTGACACGTTAAAATACATTTTTTACAAGTTAAAGTACGTTTTTTACAAGTTGAAGTACATTTTTTACAAGTTAAAGCAAGTGTTTTACAAGTTGAAGTACGTTTGTTACAAGTTGAAGTTCATTTCTACAAGTTAAAGTACATTTGTTACAAGTTAAACCACATTTTTGACAAGTTAAAGTACGTTTTTTACAAGTGAATGTATGTTTTTAACAATTTAAACTTATGTTTTGACAAGTTAAAGTTATGTTTTGACAAGTTAAAGTAGGTTTTTTACAAGTTAAAGTTACGTTTTGACAAGTTAAAGTAAGTTTTTTACAAGTTAATGTATGTTTTTAACATGTTAAAGTACGTTTTTTACAAGTTGAAGTACATTTTTACAAGTTAAAGTACATTTGTAACAAGTTTAACCACTTTTTTGACAAGTAAAAGTACGTTTTTTACAAGTTAATGTGTGTTTTTAACAAGTTAAACTTACGTTTTGACAAATTAAAGTAGATTTTTTACAAGTTTAAGTACGTTTCTATAAGTTAAAGTACATTTGTTACAAGTTAAACCATATTTTTGGCAAGTTAAAGTACCTTTTTTACAAGTGAATGTATGTTTTTAACAATTTAAACTTATGTTTTGACAAGTTAAAGTTACGTTTTGACAAGTTAAAATAGGTTTTTTACAAGTTAAAGTTACGTTTTGACAAGTTAAAGTACGTTTTTTAAAAGTTAAAGTACGTTTTTTACAAGTTAAAGTACGTTTTTTACAAGTTGAAGTACGTTTTTTACAAGTTAAACCACTTTTTTGACAAGTTAAAGTACGTTTTTTACAAGTTAATGTGTGTTTTTAACAAGTTAAAGTTACGTTTTGACAAATTAAAGTTACGTTTTGAGAAATTAAAGTACGTTTTTACAAGTTGAAGTTTGTTGTTACAAGTTAAAGTACATTTCTTACAAGTTAAACCACATTTTTGACAAGTTATACTCACATTTTTTACAAGTTAATGTATGTTTTTAACAAGTTAAACTTACGTTTTGACAAGTTAAAGTTATGTTTTGACAAGTTAATGTAGGTTTTTTACAAGTTAAAGTTACGTTTTGACAAGTTAAAGTACGTTTTGTACAAGTTAAAGTACGTTTTTTACAAGTTAAAGTAAGTTTTTAACAAGTTAAAGTTACGTTTTGACAAATTAAAGTTACATTTTGACACGTTAAAATACATTTTTTAGAAGTTAATGTACGTTTTTTACAAGTTGAAGTACATTTTTTACAAGTTAAAGCAAGTGTTTTACAAGTTGAAGTACGTTTGTTACAAGTTGAAATTCGTTTCTACAAGTTAAAGTACATTTGTTACAAGTTAAACCACATTTTTGACAAGTTAAAGTACGTTTTTTACAAGTGAATGTATGTTTTTAACAATTTAAACTTATGTTTTGACAAGTTAAAGTTACGTTTTGACAAGTTAAAGTAGGTTTTTTACAAGTTAATGTTACGTTTTGACAAGTTAAAGTAAGTTTTTTACAAGTTAAAGTACGTTTTTTACAAGTTAAAGTACGTTTTTTACAAGTTGAAGTACATTTTTACAAGTTAAAGTACATTTGTATCAAGTTTAACCACTTTTTTGACAAGTAAAATTACGTTTTTTACAAGTTGAAGTACATTTTTACAAGTTAAAGTACATTTGTAACAAGTTTAACCACTTTTTTGACAAGTAAAAGTACGTTTTTTACAAGTTAATGTATGTTTTTAACAAGTTAAAGTTATGTTTTGACAAGTTAAAGTTACGTTTTGACAAGTTAATATAAGTTCTTTACAAGTTAAAGTTACGTTTTGACAAGTTAAAGTACGTTATTTACCAGTTAAAGTACATTTTTTACAAGTTAAAGTACATTTGTTACATGTTAAACCACCTTTTTGACAAGTTAAAGTACGTTTTTTACAAGTTAATGTATTTTTTTAACAAGTTAATGTATGTTTTTAACAAGTTAAATTTACGTTTTGACAAGTGAAAGTTACGTTTTGACAAGTTAACGTAGGTTTTTTATAAGTTAAAGTACCTTTTTTTACAAGTTGAAGTACGTTTTTACAAGTTAAAGTACATTTGTTACAAGTTAAACCACTTTTTTGACAAGTTAAATTACGTTTTTTAAAAGTTAATGTGTGTTTTTAACAATAAACTTACGTTTTGACAAATTTAAGTTACGTTTTGACAAATTAAAGTAGATTTTTTACAAGTTGAAGTACG
Source organism: Urtica urens (assembly GCA_958296335.1). Lineage (NCBI taxonomy): Eukaryota > Viridiplantae > Streptophyta > Magnoliopsida > Rosales > Urticaceae > Urtica > Urtica urens. Next base: position 193,941 of record CATQIS010000026.1, read on the forward strand.
TTTCTACAAGTTAAAGTGCATTTGTTACAAGTTAAACCACATTTTTGGCAAGTTAAAGAACTTTTTCTACAAGGAATGTATGTTTTTAACAATTTAAACTTATGTTTTGACAAGTTAAAGTTACGTTCTGACAAGTTAAAGTAGGTTTTGTACAAGTTAAAGTTACTTTGACAAGTTAAAGTACGTTTTTTACAAGTTAAAGTATGTTTTTTTACAAGTTAAAGTACGTTTTATAGAAGTTTAAGTACGTTTTATACAAGTTGAAGTACGTTTGTTACAAGTTAAACCAAATTTTTGACAAGTTAATATGTGTTTTTAACAAGTTAAACTTACGTTTTGACAAATTAAAGTTACGTTTTGACAAGTTAAAGTACGTTTTTTACAAGTTAAAGTACGTTTTTTACAAGTTGAAGTACGTTTTTACAAGTTAAAGTACATTTCTTACAAGTTAAAGTACGTTTTTTACAAGTGAATGTATGTTTTTAACAATTTAAACTTATATTTTAACAAGTTAAAGTTACGTTTTGACTAGTTAAAGTACATTTTTTACAAGTTAAAGTACATTTTTTACAAGTTAAATTACGATTTTAACAAGGCAAGTTAAAGTTACATTTTGACACGTTAAAATACATTTTTTACAAGTTATAGTACATTTTTTACAAGTTGAAGTACGTTTTTTAAAAGTTAAAGCAAGTGTTTTACAAGTTGAAGTACGTTTTTTATAAGTTGAAGTACGTTTTAACAAGTTAAAATACATTTGTTACAAGTTAAACCACATTTTTGACAAGGTAAAGTACGTTTTTTACAAGTGAATGTATGTCTTTAACAATTTAAACTTATGTTTTGACAAGTTAAAGTTACGTTTTGACAAGTTAAAGTTGGTTTTTTACAAGTTAAAGTTACGTTTTGACAAGTTAAAGTTACGTTTTGACAAGTTAAAGTTGGTTTTTTACAAGTTAAAGTTACGTTTTGACAAGTTAAAGTACTTTTTTTACAAGTTAAAGTACGTTTTTTACAAGTTAAAGTACGTTTTTTTACAAGTTAAAGTACGTTTTTACAAGTTAAAGTACATTTGTTACAAGTTAAACCACTTTTTTAACATGTAAAAGTACGTTTTTTACAAGTTAATATGTGTTTTTAACAAGTTAAACTTACGTTTTGAAAAATTAAAGTTACGTTTTGACAAATTAAAGTAGACTTTATACAAGTTGAAGTACGTTTCGACACGATAAAGTGCATTTGTAACAAGTTAAACCACATTTTCGGCAAGTTAAAGTACTTTTTCTACAAGGAATGTATGTTTTTAATAATTTAAAATGATGTTTTGACAAGTTAAAGTTACGTTCTGACAAGTTAAAGTAGGTTTTTTAGAAGTTAAAGTTACGTTTTGACAAGTTAAAGTACGGTTTTTTACAAGTTAAAGTAGGTTTTTTACAAGTTAAAGTACGTTTTTTACAAGTTGAAGTACGTTTTTACAAGTTAAAGTACATTCGTTACAAGTTAAACCACATTTTTGACAAGTTAAAGTACATTTTTTACAAGTTAATGTATGTTTTTAACAAGTTAAACTTACGTTTTGACAAGTGAAAGTTACGTTTTGACAAGTTAAAGTAGGTTTTTTACAAGTTAAAGTTACGTTTTGACAAGTTAAAGTACGTTTTTTACAAGTTAAAGTTCGTTTTTTACAAGTTAAAGTACGTTTTTACAAGTTAAAGTACATTTGTTACAAGTTAAACCACTTTTTTAACATGTAAAAGTACGTTTTTTACAAGTTAATATGTGTTTTTAACAAGTTAAACTTACGTTTTGAAAAATTAAAGTTACGTTTTGACAAATTAAAGTAGACTTTATACAAGTTGAAGTACGTTTCTACAAGATAAAGTGCATTTGTAACAAGTTAAACCACATTTTCGGCAAATTAAAGTACTTTTTCTACAAGGAATGTATGTTTTTAATAATTTAAACTGATGTTTTGACAAGTTAAAGTTACGTTCTGACAAGTTAAAGAAGGTTTTTTAAAAGTTAAAGTTACGTTTTGACAAGTTAAAGTACGGTTTTTTACAAGTTAAAGTAGGTTTTTTACAAGTTAAAGTACGTTTTTTACAAGTTGAAGTACGTTTTTACAAGTTAAAGTACATTCGTTACAAGTTAAACCACATTTTTGACAAGTTAAAGTACATTTTTTACAAGTTAATGTATGTTTTTAACAAGTTAAACTTATGTTTTGACAAGTTAAAGTTACGTTTTGACAAGTTAATATAAGTTCTTTACAAGTTAAAGTTACGTTTTGACAAGTTAAAGTACGTTATTTACCAGTTAAAGTACGTTTTTTACAAGTTAAAGTACATTTGTTACATGTTAAACCACATTTTTGACAAGTTAAAGTACGTTTTTTACAAGTTAATGTATGTTTTTAACAAGTTAATGTATGTTTTTAACAAGTTAAACTTACGTTTTGACAAGTTAAAGTTACGTTTTGACAAGTTAAAGTAGGTTTTTTATAAGTTAAAGTACGTTTTTTTACAAGTTGAAGTACGTTTTTACATAGTTAAAGTACATTTGTTACAAGTTCAACCACTTTTTTGACAGGTAAAAGTACGTTTTTTACAAGTTGAAGTACGTTTCTACAAGTTAAAGTGCATTTGTTACAAGTTAAACCACATTTTTGGCAAGTTAAACTACTTTTTCTACAAGGAATGTATGTTTTTAACAATTTAAACTGATGTTTTGACAAGTTAAAGTTACGTTCTGACAAGTTAAAGTAGGTTTTTTAGAAGTTAAAGTTATGTTTTGACAAGTTAAAGTACGTTTTTACAAGTTGAGTACGTTTTTACAAGTTAAAGTACATTTCTTACAAGTTAAACCACATTTTTGACAAGTTAAACTACGTTTTTGACAAGTTAATGTATGTTTTTAACAAGTTAAACTTACGTTTTGACAAGTTAAAGTTACGTTTTGACAAGTTAATATAGGTTGTTTACAAGTTAAAGTTACGTTTTGACAAGTTAAAGTACGTTTTGTACAAGTTAAAGTACGTTTTTTACAAGATAAAGTAAGTTTTTAACAAGTTAAAGTTACGTTTTGACAAGTTAAAGTTACATTTTGACACGTTAAAATACATTTTTTACAAGTTAAAGTACGTTTTTTACAAGTTGAAGTACATTTTTTACAAGTTAAAGCAAGTGTTTTACAAGTTGAAGTACGTTTGTTACAAGTTGAAGTTCATTTCTACAAGTTAAAGTACATTTGTTACAAGTTAAACCACATTTTTGACAAGTTAAAGTACGTTTTTTACAAGTGAATGTATGTTTTTAACAAGTTAAACTTATGTTTTGACAAGTTAAAGTTATGTTTTGACAAGTTAAAGTAGGTTTTTTACAAGTTAAAGTTACGTTTTGACAAGTTAAAGTAAGTTTTTTACAAGTTAAAGTACGTTTTTTACAAGTTAAAGTACGTTTTTTACAAGTTGAAGTACATTTTTACAAGTTAAAGTACATTTGTAACAAGTTTAACCACTTTTTTGACAAGTAAAAGTACGTTTTTTACAAGTTAATGTGTGTTTTTAACAAGTTAAACTTACGTTTTGACAAATTAAAGTAGATTTTTTACAAGTTTAAGTACGTTTCTATAAGTTAAAGTACATTTGTTACAAGTTAAACCATATTTTTGGCAAGTTAAAGTACCTTTTTTACAAGTGAATGTATGTTTTTAACAATTTAAACTTATGTTTTGACAAGTTAAAGTTACGTTTTGACAAGTTAAAATAGGTTTTTTACAAGTTAAAGTTACGTTTTGACAAGTTAAAGTACGTTTTTTACAAGTTAAAGTACGTTTTTTACAAGTTAAAGTACGTTTTTTACAAGTTGAAGTACGTTTTTTACAAGTTAAACCACTTTTTTGACAAGTTAAAGTACGTTTTTTACAAGTTAATGTGTGTTTTTAACAAGTTAAACTTACGTTTTGACAAATTAAAGTTACGTTTTGAGAAATTAAAGTACGTTTTTACAAGTTGAAGTTTGTTGTTACAAGTTAAAGTACATTTCTTACAAGTTAAACCACATTTTTGACAAGTTAAACTACATTTTTTACAAGTTAATGTATGTTTTTAACAAGTTAAACTTACGTTTTGACAAGTTAAAGTTATGTTTTGACAAGTTAATGTAGGTTGTTTACAAGTTAAAGTTACGTTTTGACAAGTTAAAGTACGTTTTGTACAAGTTAAAGTACGTTTTTTACAAGTTAAAGTAAGTTTTTAACAAGTTAAAGTTACGTTTTGACAAATTAAAGTTACATTTTGACACGTTAAAATACATTTTTTAGAAGTTAATGTACGTTTTTTACAAGTTGAAGTACATTTTTTACAAGTTAAAGCAAGTGTTTTACAAGTTGAAGTACGTTTGTTACAAGTTGAAATTCGTTTCTACAAGTTAAAGTACATTTGTTACAAGTTAAACCACATTTTTGACAAGTTAAAGAACGTTTTTTACAAGTGAATGTATGTTTTTAACAATTTAAACTTATGTTTTGACAAGTTAAAGTTACGTTTTGACAAGTTAAAGTAGGTTTTTTACAAGTTAATGTTACGTTTTGACAAGTTAAAGTAAGTTTTTTACAAGTTAAAGTACGTTTTTTACAAGTTAAAGTACGTTTTTTACAAGTTGAAGTACATTTTTACAAGTTAAAGTACATTTGTATCAAGTTTAACCACTTTTTTGACAAGTAAAATTACGTTTTTTACAAGTTGAAGTACATTTTTACAAGTTAAAGTACATTTGTAACAAGTTTAACCACTTTTTTGACAAGTAAAAGTACGTTTTTTACAAGTTAATGTATGTTTTTAACAAGTTAAAGTTATGTTTTGACAAGTTAAAGTTACGTTTTGACAAGTTAATATAAGTTCTTTACAAGTTAAAGTTACGTTTTGACAAGTTAAAGTACGTTATTTACCAGTTAAAGTACATTTTTTACAAGTTAAAGTACATTTGTTACATGTTAAACCACCTTTTTGACAAGTTAAAGTACGTTTTTTACAAGTTAATGTATTTTTTTAACAAGTTAATGTATGTTTTTAACAAGTTAAAGTTACGTTTTGACAAGTGAAAGTTACGTTTTGACAAGTTAACGTAGGTTTTTTATAAGTTAAAGTACCTTTTTTTACAAGTTGAAGTACGTTTTTACAAGTTAAAGTACATTTGTTACAAGTTCAACCACTTTTTTGACAAGTAAAAGTACGTTTTTTACAAGTTAATGTGTGTTTTTAACAAGTTAAACTTACGTTTTGACAAATTAAAGTTACGTTTTGACAAATTAAAGTAGATTTTTTACAAGTTGAAGTACGTTTCTACAAGTTAAAGTGCATTTGTTACAAGTTAAACCACATTTTTGGCAAGTTAAAGAACTTTTTCTACAAGGAATGTATGTTTTTAACAATTTAAACTTATGTTTTGACAAGTTAAAGTTACGTTCTGACAAGTTAAAGTAGGTTTTTTAGAAGTTAAAGTTACGCTTTGACAAGTTAAAGTACGTTTTTTACAAGTTAAAGTATGTTTTTTTAGAAGTTAAAGTACGTTATTTACAAGTTGAAGTACGTTTTTACAAGTTAAAGTACGTTTGTTACAAGTTAAACCAAATTTTTGACAAGTTAATATGTGTTTTTAACAAGTTAAACTTACGTTTTGACAAATTAAAGTTACGTTTTGACAAGTTAAAGTACATTTTTTACAAGTTAAAGTACGTTTTTTACAAGTTGAAGTACGTTTTTACAAGTTAAAGTACATTTCTTACAAGTTAAAGTACGTTTTTTACAAGTTAATGTATGTTTTTAACAAGTTAAACTTATATTTTGACAAGTTAAAGTTACGTTTTGACTAGTTAAAGTACATTTGTTACAAGTTAAAGTACATTTTTTACAAGTTAAATTACGATTTTAACAAGGCAAGTTAAAGTTACATTTTGACACGTTAAAATACATTTTTTACAAGTTATAGTACATTTTTTACAAGTTGAAGTACGTTTTTTAAAAGTTAAAGCAAGTGTTTTACAAGTTGAAGTACGTTTTTTATAAGTTGAAGTACGTTTTAACAAGTTAAAATACATTTGTTACAAGTTAAACCACATTTTTGACAAGGTAAAGTACGTTTTTTACAAGTGAATGTATGTCTTTAACAATTTAAACTTATGTTTTGACAAGTTAAAGTTACGTTTTGACAAGTTAAAGTACGTTTTTTACAAGTTAAAGTTACGTTTTGACAAGTTAAAGTTACGTTTTGACAAGTTAAAGTTGGTTTTTTACAAGTTAAAGTTACGTTTTGACAAGTTAAAGTACTTTTTTTACAAGTTAAAGTACGTTTTTTACAAGTTAAAGTACGTTTTTTTACAAGTTAAAGTACGTTTTTACAAGTTAAAGTACATTTGTTACAAGTTAAACCACTTTTTTAACATGTAAAAGTACGTTTTTTACAAGTTAATATGTGTTTTTAACAAGTTAAACTTACGTTTTGAAAAATTAAAGTTACGTTTTGACAAATTAAAGTAGACTTTATACAAGTTGAAGTACGTTTCGACACGATAAAGTGCATTTGTAACAAGTTAAACCACATTTTCGGCAAGTTAAAGTACTTTTTCTACAAGGAATGTATGTTTTTAATAATTTAAAATGATGTTTTGACAAGTTAAAGTTACGTTCTGACAAGTTAAAGTAGGTTTTTTAGAAGTTAAAGTTACGTTTTGACAAGTTAAAGTACGGTTTTTTACAAGTTAAAGTAGGTTTTTTACAAGTTAAAGTACGTTTTTTACAAGTTGAAGTACGTTTTTACAAGTTAAAGTACATTCGTTACAAGTTAAACCACATTTTTGACAAGTTAAAGTACATTTTTTACAAGTTAATGTATGTTTTTAACAAGTTAAACTTACGTTTTGACAAGTGAAAGTTACGTTTTGACAAGTTAAAGTAGGTTTTTTACAAGTTAAAGTTACGTTTTGACAAGTTAAAGTACTTTTTTTACAAGTTAAAGTTCGTTTTTTACAAGTTAAAGTACGTTTTTACAAGTTAAAGTACATTTGTTACAAGTTAAACCACTTTTTTAACATGTAAAAGTACGTTTTTTACAAGTTAATATGTGTTTTTAACAAGTTAAACTTACGTTTTGAAAAATTAAAGTTACGTTTTGACAAATTAAAGTAGACTTTATACAAGTTGAAGTACGTTTCTACAAGATAAAGTGCATTTGTAACAAGTTAAACCACATTTTCGGCAAATTAAAGTACTTTTTCTACAAGGAATGTATGTTTTTAATAATTTAAACTGATGTTTTGACAAGTTAAAGTTACGTTCTGACAAGTTAAAGAAGGTTTTTTAAAAGTTAAAGTTACGTTTTGACAAGTTAAAGTACGGTTTTTTACAAGTTAAAGTAGGTTTTTTACAAGTTAAAGTACGTTTTTTACAAGTTGAAGTACGTTTTTACAAGTTAAAGTACATTCGTTACAAGTTAAACCACATTTTTGACAAGTTAAAGTACATTTTTTACAAGTTAATGTATGTTTTTAACAAGTTAAACTTATGTTTTGACAAGTTAAAGTTACGTTTTGACAAGTTAATATAAGTTCTTTACAAGTTAAAGTTACGTTTTGACAAGTTAAAGTACGTTATTTACCAGTTAAAGTACGTTTTTTACAAGTTAAAGTACATTTGTTACATGTTAAACCACATTTTTGACAAGTTAAAGTACGTTTTTTACAAGTTAATGTATGTTTTTAACAAGTTAATGTATGTTTTTAACAAGTTAAACTTACGTTTTGACAAGTTAAAGTTACGTTTTGACAAGTTAAAGTAGGTTTTTTATAAGTTAAAGTACGTTTTTTTACAAGTTGAAGTACGTTTTTACATAGTTAAAGTACATTTGTTACAAGTTCAACCACTTTTTTGACAGGTAAAAGTACGTTTTTTACAAGTTGAAGTACGTTTCTACAAGTTAAAGTGCATTTGTTACAAGTTAAACCACATTTTTGGCAAGTTAAACTACTTTTTCTACAAGGAATGTATGTTTTTAACAATTTAAACTGATGTTTTGACAAGTTAAAGTTACGTTCTGACAAGTTAAAGTAGGTTTTTTAGAAGTTAAAGTTACGTTTTGACAAGTTAAAGTACGTTTTTTACAAGTTAAAGTATGTTTTTTAGAAGTTAAAGTACGTTTTTTACAAGTTGAAGTACGTTTTTACAAGTTAAAGTACGTTTGTTACAAGTTAAACCAAATTTTTGACAAGTTAATATGTGTTTTTAACAAGTTAAACTTACGTTTTGACAAATTAAAGTTACGTTTTGAAAAATTAAAGTACATTTTTTACTAAATTGAAGTACGTTTCTACAATTAAAGTACATTTGTTACAAGTTAAACCATATTTTTGGCAAGTTAAAATACGTTTTTTACAAGTGAATGTATGTTTTTAACAATTTAAACTTATGTTTTGACAAGTTAAAGTTACGTTTTGACAAGTTAAAGAATGTTTTTTACAAGTTGAAGTACATTTTTACAAGTTATAGTATATTTGTTTCAAGTTAAACGACATTTTTGACAAGTTAAAGTACGTTTTTTACAAGTGAATGTATGTTTTTAACAATTTAAACTTATGTTTTGACAAGTTAAAGTTACGTTTTGGCAAGTTAAAGTAGGTTTTTTACAAGTTAAAGTTACCTTTTGACAAGGTAAAGTACGTTTTTTACAAGTTAAATTACGTTTCTTATAAGTTAAAGTACGTTTTTTACAATTTGAAGTACGTTTTTACAAGTCAAAGTACATTTGTTACAAGTTAAACCACATTTTTGACAAGTTAAAGTACGTTTTTTACAAGTTAATGTGTGTTTTTAACAAATTAAACTTACGTTTTGACAAATTAAAGTTACGTTTTGACACGTTTTAGTATGTTTTTTATAAGTTAAATTACGTTTTTTACAAGTTGAAGTACGTTTTTAAAAGTTAAAGTACATTTGTTACAAGTTAAACCACATTTTTGACAAGTTAAAGAACGTTTTTTACAAGTGAATGGATGTTTTTAACAATTTAAACTTATGTTTTGACAAGTTAAAGTTACGTTTTGACAAGTTAAAGTAGGTTTTTTACAATTTAAAGTTACGTTTTGACAAGTTAAAGTACGTTTTTTAGAAGTTAAAGTACGTTTTTTACAAGTTAAATTACGTTTTTTACAACTTGAAGTACGTTTTTACAAGTTAAAGTATATTCGTTACAAGTTAAACCACATTTTTAACAAGTTAAAGTACGTTTTTTGTAAGTAAATGTGTGTTTTTAACAAGTTAAACTTACGTTTTGACAAATTATAGTCACGTTTTGACAAGTAAAAGTAGGTTTTCTACAAGTAAAATTACTTTTTTTTACAAGTTGAAGTACGTTTTTACAAGTTAAAGTACATTTTTTACAAGTTAAAGTACGTTTTTTACAAGTGAATGTATGTTTTTAAAAAATTTAAACTTATGTTATGACAAGTTAAAGTTACGTTTTGACAAGTTCAAGTATGTTTTTTACAAGTTAAAGTTACGTTTTGACAAGTTAAAGTACGTTTTTTACAAGTTGAAGTACGTTTTTACAAGTTAAAGTTTTGTTACAAGTTAAACCACAGTTTTGAAAAATTAAAGTATGTTTTTTACACGATAATGTGTGTTTTTAACAAGTTAAACTTATGTTTTGACAAATTAAAGTTAGGTTTTGACAAGTTAAAGTAGGTTTTTTACAAGTTAAATTACGTTTGTTACAAGTTGAAGTACGTTTTTACAAGTTAAAGTACATTTGTTACAAGTTAAACCACGTTTTTCACAAGTTAAAGTACGTCTTTTACAAGTGAATGTATGTTTTTAACAATTTAAACTTATGTTTTGACAAGTTAAAGTTAGTATTTGACAAATTTAAGTAGGTTTTTTACAAGTTAAAGTTACGGTTTGACAAGTTAAAGTACATTTTTTACGAGTTAAAGTACGTTTTTTACAACTTCAAGTACGTTTTTACAAGTTAAAGTACATTTGTTACATGTTAAACCACATTTTTGACAAGTTAAAGTAGGTTTTTTACAAGTGAATGTATGTTTTTAAAAAATTTAAACTTATGTTATGACAAGTTAAAGTTACGTTTTGACAAGTTCAAGTATGTTTTTTACAAGTTAAAGTTACGTTTTGACAAGTTAAAGTACGTTTTTTACAAGTTGAAGTACGTTTTTACAAGTTAAAGTTTTGTTACAAGTTAAACCACAGTTTTGAAAAATTAAAGTATGTTTTTTACAAGATAATGTGTGTTTTTAACAAGTTAAACTTATGTTTTGACAAATTAAAGTTAGGTTTTGACAAGTTAAAGTACATTTTTTACGAGTTAAAGTACGTTTTTTACAACTTCAAGTACGTTTTTACAAGTTAAAGTACATTTGTTACATGTTAAACCACATTTTTGACAAGTTAAAGTAGGTTTTTTACAAGTTAAAGTAGGTTTTTTACAAGTTAAAGTAGGTTTTTTACAAGTTAAAGTACGTTTTTTACAAGTTAAAGTTACGTTTTGACAAGTTAAAGTTATGTTTTGACACGTTAAAATAAGTTTTTTTCAAGTTAAAGTACGTTTTTTACAAGTTAAAGCCAGTATTTTACTAGTTGAAGTAAGTTGTTTACAAGTTGAAGTACGTTTTTTACAAGTTAAAGTTACGTTTTAACAACTTAAAGTTACGTTTTGAAATATTCAAGTTACATTTTGACAAGTTAAAGTACCTTTTTTATAAGTTAAAGTTATATTTTGACAAGTTAAACTTACGTTTTGACAAATTAAAGTTACGTTTTGAAAAGATAAAGTAGGTTTTTTACAAGTCAAACCACATTTTTGACAAGTTAAAGTACGTTTTTTACAAGTGAATGTATATTTTTAACAATTTAAACTTATGTTTTGACAAGTTAAAGTTACGTTTTGACAAGTTAAAGTACGTTTTTTACAAGTTAAAGTACGTTTTTTACAAGTTAAAGTACGTTTTTTACAACTTGAAGTACATTTTTACAAGTTAAAGTACATTTGTTACAAGTTAAACCACATTTTTGACAAGTTAAAGTATATTTTTTACAAGTTAATGTGTGTTTTTAACAAGTTAAATTTACGTTTTGACAAATTAAAGTTACGGTTTAACACGTTAAAGTAGGTTTTTTACAAGTTAAATTACGTTTTTTACAAGTTGAAGTACGTTTTTAAAAGTTAAAGTACATTTGTTACAAGTTAAACAACATTTTTAACAAGTTAAAGAACGTTTTTTACAAGTGAATGTATGTTTTTAACAATTTAAACTTATGTTTTGACAAGTTAAAGTTACGTTTTGACAAGTTAAAGTAGGTTTTTTACAAGTTAAAGTTACGTTTTGACAAGTTAAAGTATGTTTTTTACAAGTTAAAGTACGTTTTTTACAAGTTAAAGTACGTTTTTTACAACTTGAAGTACGTTTTTACAAGTTAAAGTACATTTGTTACAAGTTAAACCACATATTTAACAAGTTAAAGTACGTTTTTTACAAGTAAATGTGTGTTTTTAACAAGTTAAACTTATATTTTGACAAATTAAAGTTACGTTTTGACAAGTAAAAGTAAGTTTTTTACAAGTTAAATTACTTTTTTTACAAGTTGAAGTACGTTTTTACAAGTTAAAGTACATTTTTTACTAGTTAAATTACGTTTTTTACAAGTGAATGTATGTTTTTAAAAAATTTAAACTTATGTTTTGACAAGTTAAAGTTACGTTTTGACAAGTTCAAGTATGTTTTTTACAAGTTAAAGTTACGTTTTGTCAAGGTAAAGTACCTTTTTTGACAAGTTCAAGTATGTTTTTTACAACTTGAAGTACGTTTTTACAAGTTAAAGTACATTTGTTACAAGTTAAACCACATTTTTGAAAAGTTAAAAGTACGTTTTTTACAAGTTAATGTGTGTTTTTAACAAGTTAAACTTATGTTTTGACAAATTAAAGTTAGGTTTTGACAAGTTAAAGTAGGTTTTTTACAAGTTAAAGTACGTTTTTTACAAGTTGAAGTACGTTTTTACAAGTTAAAGTACATTCGTTACAAGTTAAACCACATTTTTGACAAGTTAAAGTACATTTTTTACAAGTTAATGTATGTTTTTAACAAGTTAAACTTACGTTTTGACAAGTGAAAGTTACGTTTTGACAAGTTAAAGTAGGTTTTTTATAAGTTAAAGTACGTTTTTTTACAAGTTGAAGTACGTTTTTACAAGTTAAAGTACAGTTGTTACAGGTTCAACCACTTTTTTGACAGGTAAAAGTACGTTTTTTACAAGTTAATGTGTGTTTTTAACAAGTTAAACTTACGTTTTGACAAATTAAAGTTACGTTTTGACAAATTAAAGTAGATTTTTTACAAGTTGAAGTACGTTTCTACAAGTTAAAGTGCATTTGTTACAAGTTAAACCACATTTTTGGCAAGTTAAAGTACTTTTTCTACAAGGAATGTATGTTTTTAACAATTTAAACTTATGTTTTGACAAGTTAAAGTTACGTTCTGAAAAGTTAAAGTAGGTTTTTTAGAAGTTAAAGTTACGTTTTGACAAGTTAAAGTACGTTTTTTAGAAGTTAAAGTATGTTTTTTAGAAGTTAAAGTACGTTTTTTACAAGTTGAAGTAAGTTTTTACAAGTTAAAGTACGTATGTTACAAGTTAAACAAAATTTTTGAAAAGTTAGTATGTGTTTTTACAAGTTAAACTTACGTTTTGACAAATTGAAGTTACGTTTTGAAAAATTAAAGTACATTTTTTACTATATTGAAGTACGTTTCTACAAGTTAAAGTACATTTGTTACAAGTTTAACCATATTTTTGGCAAGTTAAAGTACGTTTTTTACAAGTGAATTTATGTTTTTAACAATTTAAACTTATGTTTTGACAAGTTAAAGTTACGTTTTGACAAGTTAAAATAGGTTTTTTACAAGTTAAAGTTACGTTTTGACAAGTTAAAGTACGTTTTTTACAAGTTACAGTACGTTTTTTACAAGTTAAAGAACGTTTTTTACAAGTTGAAGGATGTTTTTACAAGTTAAAATACATTTGTTACAAATTAAACCACTTTTTTGACAAGTTAAAGTACGTTTTTACAAGTTAATGTGTGTTTTTAACAAGTTAAACTTACGTTTTGACAAATTAAAGTTACGTTTTGACAAATTAAAGTACATTTTTTACAAGGTACAGTACGTTTTTTACAAGTTGAAGTACGTTTTTACAAGTTAAACTACATTTCTTACAAGTTAAAGTACATTTTTTACAAGTGAATGTATGTTTTTAAAAATTTAAACTTATGTTTTGACAAGTTAAAGTTACGTTTTGACTAGTTAAAGTACATTTCTTACAAGTTAAAGTACGTTTTTTACAATTAAAGTACGATTTTAACAATGCAAGTTAAAGTTACATTTTGACACGTTAAAATACATTTTTTACAAGTTATAGTACATTTTTTACAAGTTGAAGTACGTTTTTTAAAAGTTAAAGCAAGTGTTTTACAAGTTGAAGTACGTTTTTTATAAGTTGAAGTACGTTTTAACAAGTTAAAATACATTTGTTACAAGTTAAACCACATTTTTGACAAGGTAAAGTACGTTTTTTACAAGTGAATGTATGTCTTTAACAATTTAAACTTATGTTTTGACAAGTTAAAGTTACGTTTTGACAAGTTAAAGTTGGTTTTTTACAAGTTAAAGTTACGTTTTGACAAGTTAAAGTACTTTTTTTACAAGTTAAAGTACGTTTTTTACAAGTTAAAGTACGTTTTTACAAGTTAAAGTACATTTGTTACAAGTTAAACCACTTTTTTAACATGTAAAAGTACGTTTTTTACAAGTTAATATGTGTTTTTAACAAGTTAAACTTACGTTTTGAAAAATTAAAGTTACGTTTTGACAAATTAAAGTAGACTTTATACAAGTTGAAGTACGTTTCTACAAGATAAAGTGCATTTGTAACAAGTTAAACCACATTTTCGGCAAGTTAAAGTACTTTTTCTACAAGGAATGTATGTTTTTAATAATTTAAACTGATGTTTTGACAAGTTAAAGTTACGTTCTGACAAGTTAAAGAAGGTTTTTTAAAAGTTAAAGTTACGTTTTGACAAGTTAAAGTACGGTTTTTTACAAGTTAAAGTAGGTTTTTTACAAGTTAAAGTACGTTTTTTACAAGTTGAAGTACGTTTTTACAAGTTAAAGTACATTCGTTACAAGTTAAACCACATATTTGACAAGTTAAAGTACATTTTTTACAAGTTAATGTATGTTTTTAACAAGTTAAACTTATGTTTTGACAAGTTAAAGTTACGTTTTGACAAGTTAATATAAGTTCTTTACAAGTTAAAGTTACGTTTTGACAAGTTAAAGTACGTTATTTACCAGTTAAAGTACGTTTTTTACAAGTTAAAGTACATTTGTTACATGTTAAACCACCTTTTTGACAAGTTAAAGTACATTTTTTACAAGTTAATGTATGTTTTTAACAAGTTAATGTATGTTTTTAACAAGTTAAACTTACGTTTTGACAAGTGAAAGTTACGTTTTGACAAGTTAAAGTAGGTTTTTTATAAGTTAAAGTACGTTTTTTTACAAGTTGAAGTACGTTTTTACATAGTTAAAGTACATTTGTTACAAGTTCAACCACTTTTTTGACAGGTAAAAGTACGTTTTTTACAAGTTAATGTGTGTTTTTAACAAGTTAAACTTACGTTTTGACAAATTAAAGTAGATTTTTTACAAGTTGAAGTACGTTTCTACAAGTTAAAGTGCATTTGTTACAAGTTAAACCACATTTTTGGCAAGTTAAAGTACTTTTTCTACAAGGAATGTATGTTTTTAACAATTTAAACTGATGTTTTGACAAGTTAAAGTTACGTTCTGACAAGTTAAAGTAGGTTTTTTAGAAGTTAAAGTTACGTTTTGACAAGTTAAAGTACGTTTTTTACAAGTTAAAGTATGTTTTTTAGAAGTTAAAGTACGTTTTTTACAAGTTGAAGTACGTTTTTACAAGTTAAAGTACGTTTGTTACAAGTTAAACCAAATTTTTGACAAGTTAATATGTGTTTTTAACAAGTTAAACTTACGTTTTGACAAATTAAAGTTACGTTTTGAAAAATTAAAGTACATTTTTTACTAAATTGAAGTACGTTTCTACAATTAAAGTACATTTGTTACAAGTTAAACCATATTTTTGGCAAGTTAAAATACGTTTTTTACAAGTGAATGTATGTTTTTAACAATTTAAACTTATGTTTTGACAAGTTAAAGTTACGTTTTGACAAGTTAAAATAGGTTTTTTACAAGTTAAAGTTACGTTTTGACAAGTTAAAGTACGTTTTTTACAAGTTAAAGTACGTTTTTTACAAGTTAAAGAACGTTTTTTACAAGTTGAAGGACGTTTTTACAAGTTAAAATACATTTGTTACAAATTAAACCAGTTTTTTGACAAGTTAAAGTACGTTTTTACAAGTTAATGTGTGTTTTTAACAAGTTAAACTTACGTTTTGACAAATTAAAGTTACGTTTTGACAAATTAAAGTACATATTTTACAAGGTAAAGTACGTTTTTTACAAGTTGAAGTACTGTTTTACAAGTTAAACTACATTTCTTACAAGTTAAAGTACATTTTTTACAAGTGAATGTATGTTTTTAACAATTTAAACTTATATTTTGACAAGTTAAAGTTACGTTTTGACTAGTTAAAGTACATTTCTTACAAGTTAAAGTACGTTTTTTACAAGTTAAAGTACGATTTTAACAAGGCAAGTTAAAGTTACATTTTAACACGTTAAAATACATTTTTTACAAGTTATAGTACATTTTTTACAAGTTGAAGTACGTTTTTTAAAAGTTAAAGCAAGTGTTTTACAAGTTGAAGTACGTTTTTTATAAGTTGAAGTACGTTTTAACAAGTTAAAATACATTTGTTACAAGTTAAACAACATTTTTTACAAGGTAAAGTACGTTTTTTACAAGTGAATGTATGTCTTTAACAATTTAAACTTATGTTTTGACAAGTTAAAGTTAAGTTTTGACAAGTTAAAGTTGGTTTTTTACAAGTTAAAGTTACGTTTTGACAAGTTAAAGTACTTTTTTTACAAGTTAAAGTACATTTTTTACAAGTTAAAGTACGTTTTTTTACAAGTTAAAGTACGTTTTTACAAGTTAAAGTACACTTGTTACAAGTTAAACCACTTTTTTAACATGTAAAAGTATGTTTTTTACAAGTTAATATGTGTTTTTAACAAGTTAAACTTACGTTTTGAAAAATTAAAGTTACGTTTTGACAAAGTAAAGTAGACTTTATACAAGTTGAAGTACGTTTCTACAAGATAAAGTGCATTTGTAACAAGTTAAACCACATTTTCGGCAAGTTAAAGTACTTTTTCTACAAGGAATGTATGTTTTTAATAATTTAAACTGATGTATTGACAAGTTAAAGTTACGTTCTGACAAGTTAAAGTAGGTTTTTTAGAAGTTAAAGTTACGTTTTGACAAGTTAAAGTACGGTTTTTTACAAGATAAATTAGGTTTTTTACAAGTTAAAGTACGTTTTTTACAAGTTGAAGTACGTTTTTACAAGTTAAAGTACATTCGTTACAAGTTAAACCACATTTTTGACAAGTTAAAGTACATTTTTTACAAGTTAATGTATGTTTTTAACAAGTTAAACTTATGTTTTGACAAGTTAAAGTTACGTTTTGACAAGTTAATATAGGTTGTTTACAAGTTAAAGTTACGTTTTGACAAGTTAAAGTTACGTTTTGACAAGTTAAAGTACGTTTTTTACAAGTTAAAGTACGTTTTTTAGAAGTTGAAGTATATTTTTACAAGTTAAAATACATTTGTTACAAGTTAAACCACTTTTTTGAGAAGTTAAAGTACATTTTTTACAAGTTAATGTGTGTTTTTAACAAGTTAAACTTACGTTTTGACAAATTAAAGTTACGTTTTGAGAAATTAAAGTACAATTTTTACAAGTTAAAGTACGCTTTTACAAGTTGAGTACGTTTTTACAAGTTAAAGTACATTTCTTACAAGTTAAACCACATTTTTGACAAGTTAAACTACGTTTTTTACAAGTTAATGTATGTTTTTAACAAGTTAAACTTACGTTTTGACAAGTTAAAGTTACGTTTTAACAAGTTAATATAGGTTGTTTACAAGTTAAAGTTACGTTTTGACAAGTTAAAGTACGTTTTGTACAAGTTAAAGTACATTTTTTACAAGATAAAGTAAGTTTTTAACAAGTTAAAGTTACGTTTTGACAAGTTAAAGTTACATTTTGACACGTTAAAATACATTTTTTACAAGTTAAAGTACGTTTTTTACAAGTTGAAGTACATTTTTTACAAGTTAAAGCAAGTGTTTTACAAGTTGAAGTACGTTTGTTACAAGTTGAAGTTCGTTTCTACAAGTTAAAGTACATTTGTTACAAGTTAAACCACATTTTTGACAAGTTAAAGTACGTTTTTTACAAGTGAATGTATGTTTTTAACAATTTAAACTTATGTTTTGACAAGTTAAAGTTACGTTTTGACAAGTTAAAGTAGGTTTTTTACAAGTTAAAGTTACGTTTTGACAAGTTAAAGTAAGTTTTTTACAAGTTAAAGTACGTTTTTTACAAGTTAAAGTACGTTTTTTACAAGTTGAAGTACATTTTTACAAGTTAAAGTACATTTGTAACAAGTTTAACCACTTTTTTGACAAGTAAAAGTACGTTTTTTACAAGTTAATGTGTGTTTTTAACAAGTTAAACTTACGTTTTGACAAATTAAAGTAGATTTTTTACAAGTTGAAGTACGTTTCTATAAGTTAAAGTACATTTGTTACAAGTTAAACCATATTTTTGGTAATTTAAAGTACCTTTTTTACAAGTGAATGTATGTTTTTAACAATTTAAACTTATGTTTTGACAAGTTAAAGTTACGTTTTGACAAGTTAAAATAGGTTTTTTACAAGTTAAAGTTACGTTTTGACAAGTTAAAGTACGTTTTTTATAAGTTAAAGTACGTTTTTTACAAGTTAAAGTACGTTTTTTACAAGTTGAAGTACGTTTTTACAAGTTAAACCACTTTTTTGACAAGTTAAAGTACGGTTTTTACAAGTTAATGTGTGTTTTTAACAAGTTAAACTTACGTTTTGACAAATTAAAGTAGATCTTTTACAAGTTGAAGTACGTTTCTATAAGTTAAAGTACATTTGTTACAAGTTAAACCATATTTTTGGCAAGTTAAAGTACCTTTTTTACAAGTGAATGTATGTTTTTAACAATTTAAACTTATGTTTTGACAAGTTAAAGTTACGTTTTGACAAGTTAAAATAGGTTTTTTACAAGTTAAAGTTACGTTTTGACAAGTTAAAGTACGTTTTTTATAAGTTAAAGTACGTTTTTTACAAGTTAAAGTACGTTTTTTACAAGTTGAAGTACGTTTTTTACAAGTTAAACCACTTTTTTGACAAGTTAAAGTACGTTTTTTACAACTTAATGTGTGTTTTTAACAAGTTAAACTTACGTTTTGACAAATTAAAGTTACGTTTTAAGAAATTAAAGTACATTTTTTACAAGTTAAATTACGTTTTTACAAGTTGAAGTTCGTTTTTACAAGTTAAAGTACATTTCTTACAAGTTAAACCACATTTTTGACAAGTTAAACTACATTTTTTACAAGTTAATGTATGTTTTTAACAAGTTAAACTTACGTTTTGACAAGTTAAAGTTATGTTTTGACAAGTTAATGTAGGTTGTTTACAAGTTAAAGTTACGTTTTGACAAGTTAAAGTACGTTTTGTACAAGTTAAAGTACGTTTTTTACAAGTTAAAGTAAGTTTTTAACAAGTTAAAGTTACGTTTTGACAAGTTAAAGTTACATTTTGACACGTTAAAATACATTTTTTACAAGTTAAAGTACGTTTTTAACAGGTTGAAGTACATTTTTTACAAGTTAAAGCAAGTGTTTTACAAGTTGAAGTACGTTTGTTACAAGTTGAAGTTCGTTTCTACAAGTTCAAGTACATTTGTTACAAGTTAAACCACATTTTTGACAAGTTAAAGTACGTTTTTTACAAGTGAATGTATGTTTTTAACAATTTAAACTTATGTTTTGACAAGTTAAAGTTACGTTTTTACAAGTTAAAGTAGGTTTTTTACAAGTTAATGTTACGTTTTGACAAGTTAAAGTAAGTTTTTTACAAGTTAAAGTACGTTTTTTACAAGTTAAAGTACGTTTTTTACAAGTTGAAGTACATTTTTACAAGTTAAAGTACATTTGTAACAAGTTTAACCACTTTTTTGACAAGTAAAAGTACGTTTTTTACAAGTTTAAGTACATTTTTACAAGTTAAAGTACATTTGTAACAAGTTTAACCACTTTTTTGACAAGTAAAAGTACGTTTTTACAAGTTAATGTGTGTTTTTAACAAGTTAAACTTACGTTTTGACAAATTAAAGTAGATTTTTTACAAGTTGAAGTACGTTTCTATAAGTTAAAGTACATTTGTTACAAGTTAAACCATATTTTTGGCAAGTTAAAGTACCTTTTTTACAAGTGAATGTATGTTTTTAACAATTTAAACTTATGTTTTGACAAGTTAAAGTTACGTTTTGACAAGTTAAAATAGGTTTTTTACACGTTAAAGTTACGTTTTGACAAGTTAAAGTACGTTTTTTACAAGTTAAAGTACGTTTTTTACAAGTTAATGTACGTTTTTTACAAGTTGAAGTACGTTTTTTACAAGTTAAACCACTTTTTTGACAAGTTAAAGTACGTTTTTTACAAGTTAATGTGTGTTTTTTACAAGTTAAACTTACGTTTTGAAAATTCAAAGTTACGTTTTGACAAATTAAAGTACATTTTTTACAAGTTAAAGTACGTTTTTTTAAAGTTGAAGTACGTTTTTACAAGTTAAAGTACATTTCTTACAAGTTAAACCACATTGTTGACAAGTTAAACTACGTTTTTTACAAGTTAATGTATGTTTTTAACAAGTTAAACTTACGTTTTGACAAGTTAAAGTTACGTTTTGACAAGCTAATGTAGGTTTTTTACAAGTTCAAGTTACGTTTTGACAAGTTAAAGTACGTTTTGTACAAGTTGAAGTACGTTTTTTACAAGTTAAAGTAAGTTTTTAACAAGTTAAAGTTACGTTTTGACAAGTTAAAGTTACATTATGACACGTTAAAATACGTTTTTTACAAGTTAAAGTACATTTTTTACAAGTTGAAGTACATTTTTTACAAGTTAAAGTAAGTTTTTTTCAAGTTAAAGTACGTTTTTTACAAGTTAAAATTACGTTTTGACAAGTTAAATTATGTTTTTAACATGTTAAACATACGTTTTGACAAGTTAAAATTACGTTTTGACAAGTTAAAGTAGGTTTTTTACAAGTTAAAGTACATTTTTTACAAGTTGAAGTACGTTTTTACAAGTTAAAATACATTTGTTACAACTTAAACCACATTTTTGACAAGTTAAAGTACTTTTTTTACAAGTTAATTTATGTTTTTAACAAGTTGAACTTACGTTTTGACAAATTAAAGTTATGTTTTGACAAGTTAAAGTACATTTTTTACAAGTTAATGTATGGTTTTAACAAGTTAAACTTACGTTTTGACAAATTACAGTTACGTTTTGACGAGATACAGTAGGTTCTTTACAAGTTAAACTACGTTTTTTACAAGTTCAAGTACGTTTTTACAAGTAAAAGTACATTTGTAACATGTTTAATCACATTTTTGACAAGTTAAAGTACGTTTTTACAAGTTAATGTGTGTTTTTAATAAGTTAAACTTACGTTTTGACAAATTAAAGTTACGTTTTGACAAGATAAAGTAGGTTTTTGACAAGTTAAAGTACGTTTTAACAAGTTAAATACTAGTGAATATATGTTTTTAAAAAGTTAAACTTACGTTTTGACAAGTTAAAGTTACGTTTTGACAAGTTAAAGTAGGTTTTTGAAAAGTTAAAGTTACGTTTTGACAAGTAAAAGTATATTTTTTACAAGTTAAAGAACGTTTTTTACAAGTTAAAGTACGTTTTTAATAATTTAAAGTTACATTTTGACAAGTTAAAGTTACATTTTGACATGTTAAATTACGTTTTTTACAAGTTAAAGTACGTTTTTAACAAGTCAAAATTACGTTTTCACAAGTTAAAGTTAAATTTTGACACGTTAAAATACGTTTTTTACAAATTAATGTACGTTTTTTACAAGTTGAAGTACGTTTTTTACAAGTTGACGTACGTTTTTTACAAGTTAAAGTTACGTTTTAACAACTTAAAGTTACGGTTTGACACTTTAAAATTATATTTTGACAAGTTAAAGTTACGTTTTGACAAGTTAAATTACGTTTTTAACAAGTTAAATTTACGTGTTGACTAATTAAAGTTACATTTTGACAAGGTAAAGTAGGTGTTTTACAAGTTAAAGTTCGTTTTTTACAAGTTGAGGTACATTTTTTAAAGTTAAAGTCCATTTGTTACAAGTTAAACCACATTTTTGACAAGTTAAAGTACGTTTTTAACAAGTTAATGTATATTTTTAACAAGTTAAACTTACGTTTTGGCAAGTTAAAGTTACGTTTTGACAAGTTAAAGTAGGTTTTTTACAAGTTAAAGGTACGTTTTGACAAGTTAAAGTACGTTTTTTACAAGTTAAAGTACGTTTTGACAAGTTAAAGTTACATTTTGACACGTTAAAATACGTTTTTTAGAAGTTAAAGTACGTTTTTTACAAGTTGAATTACATTTTTTACAAGTTAAAATAAGTGTTTTACAAGTTGAAGTACGTTTTTTACAAGTTAATGTTACGTTTTAACAACTTAAAGTTACGTTTTGACACATTAAAATTACATTTTGACAAGTTAAAGTACGTTTTTTATAAGTTAAAGTACATATTTTATAAGTTAAAGTTACGTTTTGACAAGTTAAAGTACATTTTTGACAAGTTAAAGTACGTTTTGAACAAGTTAAATTTACGTTTTGACAAGTTAAATTTACATTTTGACACGTTAAACTACGTTTTTTACAAGTTAAAGTAAGTGTTTTAAAAGTTGAAGTACGATTTTTACAAGTTAAAGTACATTTTTTACTAGTTAAAGTTACGTTTTAACAACTTAAAGTTACGTTTTGACAAATTAAAGGTACGTTTTGACAAGGTAAAGTAGGTTTTTTACAAGTTAAAGTACGTTTTTTACAAGTTGAAGTACATTTTTACAAGTTAAAGTACATTTGTTACGAGATAAACCACATTTTTGACAAGTTAAAGTACGTTTTTTACAAGTTAATGTATGTTTTTAACAAGTTCAACACACATTTTGATAAGTCAAAGTTACGTTTTGACAAGTTAATGTAGGTTTTTTACAAGTTAAAGTACGTTTTTTACAAGTTAAAGTACGTTTTTAACAAGTTAAAGTTACGTTTTGACAAGTTAAAGTTAGGTTTTGACAAGTTAAAGTAGGTTTTTTACAAGTTAAAGTACGTTTTTAATAAGTTACAGTTTGACAAGTTAAAATACCTTTTTTACAAGTTAAAGTACGTTTTTTACAAGTTAAAGTACGTTTTTTACAAGTTAAAGTTACGTTTTGACAAGTTAAAGTTACGTTTTGACTAGTTAAAATAGGTTTTTTACAAGTTAAAGTACGTTTTTAACAAGTTAAATTTACGTTTTAACAAGTTAAAGTTACATTTTAACACGTTAAAATACGTTTTTTTACAAATTAAAGTACGTTTTTTTACAAGTTGAAATACGTTACAATACGTTTTTTACATATTAAAGTACATTTTTTAGAAGTTGAAGTACGTTTTATACAACTTAAAGTACGTGTTTTACAAGTTGAAGTACGTTCTTTACAAGTTAAAGTACATTTTTTACAAGTTAAAGTTACGTTTTAAGAACTTAAAGTTATGTTTTGACACATTGAAATTACATTTTGACAAGTTAAAGTACGTTTTTTACAAATTAAAGTTACGTTTTGACAACTTAAACTACGTTTTTAACAAGTTAAACTTACGTTTTGACAAATTAAAGTTATGTTTTGACAAGTTAAAGTACGTTTTTTACAAGTTAAAGTACGTTTTTTACAAGTTAAATTACATTTGTAACAAGTTAAAGTTACGTTTTGACAAGTTAAAGTTATATTTTGACAAGTTAAAGTACGTTTTTTACAAGTTAAAGTACGTTTTTAACAAGTTAAAGTTATGTTTTGACAAGTTAAAGTTACATTTCGACACGTTAAAATACGGTTTTTACAAGTTAAAGTACGTTTTTTACAAGTTGAAGTACGTTTTTTACAAATTAAAGTTACGTTTTGACAAGTTAAAGTTACGTTTTGACAAGTTAAAGTACGTTTTTTACAAGTTAAAGTAAGTTTTTTACAAGTTAAAGTACTTTTTTAACAAGTTAAAGTTCTATTTTAATAAGTTAAAGTTACATTTTGACAAGTTAAAATACCTTTTTTACAAGATAAAGTACGTTTTTTACAAGTTAAAGTACGTTTTTTACAAGTTAAAGTTACGTTTTGACAAGTTAAAGTTACGTTTTGACAAGTTAAAGTAGGTTTTTTTCAAGTTAAAGTTCTTTTTTAACAAGTTAAATTTACGTTTTAACATGTTAAAGTTACATTTTAACACGTTAAAATACGTTTTTATACAAATTAAAGTATGTTTTTTACAAGTTGAAATACGTTTTTTTCAAGTTAAACTACGTGTTTTACAAGTTGAAGTGCGTTCTTTACAAGTTAAAGTACATTTTTTAGAAGTTAAAGTTACGTTTTAACAACTTAAAGTTACGTTTTGACACATTAAAATTACATTTTGACAAGTTAAAGTACGTTTTTTACAAGTTAAAGTTACGTTTTGACAAGTTAAACTACGTTTTTATCAAGTTAAACTTATGTTTTGACAAATTAAAGTTACGTTTTGACAAGTTAAACTAGGTCTTTTACAAGTTAAAGTATGTTTTTTACAAGTTAAAGTACGTTTTTACAAGTTAAAGTTCATTTGTTACAAGTTAAACCACATTTTTGAGAAAATAAAGTACGTTTTTTACAAGTTAATGTATGTTTTTAACAAATTAAACTCACGTTTTGACAAGTTATAATTAAGTTTTGACAAGTTAATGTAGGTTTTTTACAAGTTAAAGTTACGTTTTGACAAGTTAAAGTACGTAATTTACAAGTTAAAGTACGTTTTTTACAAGTTAAAGTACGTTTTTAACAAATTTAAGTTACGTTTTGACAAGTTAAAGTTAGGTTTTGACAAGTTAAAGTAAGTTTTCTACAAGTTAAAGTACGTTTTTAACAAGTTAAACTTACGTTTTGACGAGTTAAAGTTACATATTGATACGTTACAATACGTTTTTTACATACTAAAGTACGTTTTTTACAAGTTGAAATACGTTTTATACAACTTAAATTACGTGTTTTACAAGTTGAAGTACGTTCTTTACAAGTTAAAGTACATTTTTTACAAGTTAAAGTTACGTTTTAACAACTTAAAGTTACGTTTTGACACATTGAAATTACATTTTGACAAGTTAAAGTACGTTTTTTACAAGTTAAAGTTACGTTTTGACAACTTAAACTACGTTTTTAACAAGTTAAACTTACGTTTTGACAAATTAAAGTTATGTTTTGACAAGTTAAAGTACGTTTTTTGCAAGTTAAAGTACGTTTTTTACAAGTTAAAGTACATTTGTAACAAGTTAAAGTTACGTTTTGACAAGTTAAATTTATATTTTGACAAGTTAAATTACGTTATTTACAAGTTAAAGTATGTTTTTAACAAGTTAAAGTTATGTTTTGACAAGTTAAAGTTACATTTCGACACGTTAAAATACGTTTTTTACAAGTTAAAGTACGTTTTTTACAAGTTGAAGTACGTTTTTTTACAAATTAATTTTACGTTTTGACAAATTAAAGTTACGTTTCGCCAAGTTAAAGTACGTTTTTAACAAGTTAAAGTAAGTTTTTTACAAGTTAAATTACGTTTTTAACAAGTTAAAGTTCTATTTTAATAAGTTAAAGTTACATTTTGACAAGTTAAAATACCTATTTTACAAGATAAAGTACGTTTTTTACAAGTTAAAGTACGTTTTTTACAAGTTAAAGTTACATTTTGACAAGTTATAGTTACGTTTTTTACAAGTTAAAGTTACGTTTTGACAAGTTAAAGTTACGTTTTAACATGTTAAAGTTACATTTTAACACGTTAAAACACGTTTTTTTACAAATTAAAGTACGTTTTTTACAAGTTGAAATACGTTTTTTTCAAGTTAAACTACGTATTTTACAATTTGAAGTGCGTTCTTTACAAGTTAAAGTACATTTTTTAGAAGTTAAAGTTACGTTTTAACAACTTAAAGTTACAATTTGACACATTAAAATTACATTTTGACAAGTTAAAGTACGTTTTTTACAAGTTAAAGTTACATTTTGACAAGTTTAACTACGTTTTTAACAAGTTACACTTATTTTTTGACAAATTAAAGTTACGTTTTGACAAGTTAAAGTAGGATTTTTAAAAGTTAAAGTATGTTTTATACAAGTTGAAGTACGTTTTTACAAGTTAAAGTACGTTTTTAACAAGTTAAAGTACGTTTTTAACAAGTTAAAGTACGTTTTGACAAGTTAAAGTACATTTTTTAGAAGTTAAACTACGTTTTTTACAAGTTAAAGTACATTTTTAACAAGTTAAAGTTAGGTTTTGACAAGTTAAAGTTAGGTTTTGAAACGTTAAAGTAGGTTTTTTACAAGTTAAATTACGTTTTTAACAAGTTAAATTTACGTTTTGACAAGTTAAAGTTACATTTTGATACGTTAATTACGTTTTTTACACATTAAATTACGTATTTTACAAGTTGAAATACGTTTTTTTCAAGTTAAACTACGTGTTTTACAAGTTGAAGTGTGTTCTTTACAAGTTAAAGTACATTTTTTAGAAGTTAAAGTTACGTTTTAACAACTTAAAGTTACGTTTTGACACATTAAAATTACATTTTGACTAGTTAAAGTACGTTTTTTACAAGTTAAAGTTATATTTTGACAAGTTTAACTACGTTTTTAACAAGTTACACTTATGTTTTGACAACTTAAAGTTACGTTTTGACAAGTTAAAGTAGGATTTTTAAAAGTTAAAGTATGTTTTATACAAGTTGAAGTACGTTTTTACAAGTTAAAGTCCATTTGTTACAAGTTAAACCACATTTTTGACAAGTTAAAGTCCGTTTTTTACAAGTTAATGTATGTTTTTAACAAGTTAAAGTTACATTTTGACAAGTTAAAGTGACGTTTTGACAAGTTAATGTAGGTTTTTTACAAGTTAAAGTTACGTTTTGACAAGTTAAAGTACGCTTTTTTTACAAGTTAAAGTACGTTTTTAACAAGTTGAAATACGTTTTTACAAGTTAATGTCCATTTGTTACAAGTTAAACCACATTTTTGACAAGTTAAAGTACGTTTTTTACAAGTTAATGTATGTTTTTAACAAGTTAAACTCATGTTTTGACAAGTTAAAGTTACGTTTTGACAAGTCAATGTAGGTTTTTTACAAGTTAAAGTTACGTTTTGACAAGTTAAAGTACACGTTTTTTACAAGTTAAAGTACGTTTTTTACAAGTTGAAATACGTTTTTACAAGTTAATGTCCATTTGTTACAAGTTAAGCCACATTTTTGACAAGTTAAAGTACGTTTTTTACAAGTTAATGTATGTTTTTAACAAGATAAACTCATGTTTTGACAAGTTAAAATTACGTTTTGACAAGTTAATGTAGGTTTTCTACAAGTTAAAGTTACGTTTTGACAAGTTAAAGTACGTTTTTAACAAGTTAAAGTACGTTTTTAACAAGTTAAAGTACGTTTTGACAAGTTAAAGTACATTTTTTACAAGTTCAACCACGTTTTTGACAAGTTAAAGTATGTTTTTTACAAGTTAAAGTTAGGTTTTGACAAGTTAAAGTTAGGTTTTGAAACGTTAAAGTAGGTTTTTTACAAGTTAAATTACGTTTTAAACAAGTTAAATTTATGTTTTGACAAGTTAAAGTTACATTTTGATACGTTAAAATACGTTTTTTACACATTAAATTACGTATTTTACAAGTTGAAATACGTTTTTTTCAAGTTAAACTACGTGTTTTACAAGTTGAAGTGTGTTCTTTACAAGTTAAAGTACATTTTTTAGAAGTTAAAGTTACGTTTTAACAACTTAAAGTTACGTTTTGACACATTAAAATTACATTTTGACAAGTTAAAGTACATTTTTTACAAGTTAAAGTTACATTTTGACAAGTTAAACTACGTTTTTAACAAGTTAAACTTATGTTTTGACAAATTAAAGTTACGTTTTGACAAGTTAAAGTAGGTTTTTTACAAGTTAAAGTATGTTTTTTACAAGTTGAAATACGTTTTTACAAGTTAATGTCCATTTGTTACAAGTTAAACCACATTTTTGACAAGTTAAAGTACGTTTTTTACAAGTTAATGTATGTTTTTAACAAGTTAAACTCATGTTTTGACAAGTTAAAGTTACGTTTTGACAAGTTAATGTAGGTTTTTTACAAGTTAAATGTACGTTTTGACAAGTTAAAGTACACGTTTTTTACAAGTTAAAGTACGTTTTTACAAGTTGAAATACGTTTTTACAAGTTAATGTCCATTTGTTACAAGTTAAACCACATTTTTGACAAGTTAAAGTACGTTTTTTACAAGTTAATGTATGTTTTTAACAAGATAAACTCATGTTTTGACAAGTTAAAATTACGTTTTGACAAGTTAATGTAGGTTTTTTACAAGTTAAAAATACATTTTGACAAGTTAAAGTACGATTTTAACAAGTTAAAGTACGTTTTTAACAAGTTAAAGTTACGTTTTGACAAGTTAAAGTTGGATTTTGACAAGTTAGAGTAGCTTTTTTACAAGTTAAAGTACGTTTTTAACAAGTTAAATTTATGTTTTCACAAGTTAAAGTTACATTTAGACACGTTAAAATACGTTTTTTACGACTTAAACAACTTAAAAATACGTTTTGACACATAAAAATTACATTTTGACTAGTTAAAGTACGTTTTTAACAAGTAAAAGTTACATTTGGACAAGTTAAACTTATGTTTTGACAAATTAAAGTTACGTTTTGACAAGGTAAAGTAGGTTTTTTACAAGTTAAAGTACGTTTTTTACAAGTTGAAGTCCGTTTTTACAAGTTAAAGTCCATTTGTTACAAGTTAAACCACATTTTTGACAAGTTAAAGTACGTATTTTACAAGTTAATGTATGTTTTTAACAAGTTAAACTCATGTTTTGACAAGTTAAAATTACGTTTTGACAAGTTAATGTAGGTTTTTTACAAGTTAAAGTTACGTTTTGACAAGTTAAAGTACATTTTTTACAAGTTAAAGTACATTTTTAACAAGTTAAAGTTACGTTTTGACAAGTTAAAGTTACGTTTTTACAAGTTAAAGTTAGGTTTTGACAAGTTAAAGTAGGTTTTTTACAAGTTAAAGTACGTTTTTAACAAGTTAAATTTACGTTTTGACAAGTTAAAGTTACATTTTGATACGTTAAAATGCGTTTTTTACAAATTAAAGTACGTTTTTTACAAGTTGAAGTACGTTTTTAACAAGTTAAAGTACGTGTTTTACTAGTTGAAGTACGTTCTTTACAAGTTAAAGTACATTTTTTACAAGTTAAAGTTACGTTTTGACACATTGAAATTACATTTTGACAAGTTAATGTACGTTTTTTACAAGTAAAAGTTACGTTTTGACAAGTTAAACAACGTTTTTAACAAGTTAAAGTTATGTTTTGAGAAATTAAAGTTACGTTTTGACAAGTTAAAGTAGGTTTTTTACAAGTTAAAGTATGTTTTTTACAAGTTGAAGTATGTTTTTACAAGTTAAAGTCCATTTGTTACAAGTTAAACCACATTTTTGACAAGTTAAAGTACGTTTTTTACAAGTTAATGTATGTTTGTAACAAGTAAAAATTGGGTTTTGACAAGTTAAAGTTACGTTTGGCCAAGTTAGAGTAGGTTTTTTACAAGTTAAAGTATGTTTTTTACAAGTTAAAGTACGTTTTTTACAAGTTAAAGTTACGTTTTGAACAAGTTAAAGTTACGTTTTGAAAAGTTAAAGTTACATTTTGACACGTTAAAATACGTTTTGAACAAGTTAAATTTACGTTTTAACATGTTAAAGTTACATTTTAACACGTTAAAATACGTTTTTTTACAAATTAAAGTACGTTTTTAACAAGTTGAAATACGTTTTTACAAGTTAATGTCCATTTAGTACAAGTTAAACCACATTTTTGACAAGTTAAAGTACGTTTTTTACAAGTTAATGTATGTTTTTAACAAGTTAAACTCATGTTTTGACAAGTTAAAGTTACGTTTTGACAAGTCAATGTAGGTTTTTTACAAGTTAAAGTTACGTTTTGACAAGTTAAAGTACACGTTTTTTACAAGTTAAAGTACGTTTTTTACAAGTTGAAATACGTTTTTACAAGTTAATGTCCATTTGTTACAAGTTAAGCCACATTTTTGACAAGTTAAAGTACGTTTTTTACAAGTTAATGTATGTTTTTAACAAGATAAACTCATGTTTTGACAAGTTAAAATTATGTTTTGACAAGTTAATGTAGGTTTTCTACAAGTTAAAGTTACGTTTTGACAAGTTAAAGTACGTTTTTAACAAGTTAAAGTACGTTTTTAACAAGTTAAAGTACGTTTTGACAAGTTAAAGTACATTTTTTAGAAGTTAAACTACGTTTTTTACAAGTTAAAGTACGTTTTTAACAAGTTAAAGTTAGGTTTTGACAAGTTAAAGTTAGGTTTTGAAACGTTAAAGTAGGTTTTTTACAAGTTAAATTACGTTTTAAACAAGTTAAATTTATGTTTTGACAAGTTAAAGTTACATTTTGATACGTTAAAATACGTTTTTTACACATTAAATTACGTATTTTACAAGTTGAAATACGTTTTTTTCAAGTTAAACTACGTGTTTTACAAGTTGAAGTGTGTTCTTTACAAGTTAAAGTACATTTTTTAGAAGTTAAAGTTACGTTTTAACAACTTAAAGTTACGTTTTGACACATTAAAATTACATTTTGACAAGTTAAAGTACATTTTTTACAAGTTAAAGTTATATTTTGACAAGTTAAACTACGTTTTTAACAAGTTAAACTTATGTTTTGACAAATTAAAGTTACGTTTTGACAAGTTAAAGTAGGTTTTTTACAAGTTAAAGTATGTTTTTTACAAGTTGAAATACGTTTTTACAAGTTAATGTCCATTTGTTACAAGTTAAACCACATTTTTGAAAAGTTAAAGTACGTTTTTTACAAGTTAATGTATGTTTTTAACAAGTTAAACTCATGTTTTGACAAGTTAAAGTTACGTTTTGACAAGTTAATGTAGGTTTTTTACAAGTTAAATGTACGTTTTGACAAGTTAAAGTACACGTTTTTTACAAGTTAAAGTACGTTTTTACAAGTTGAAATACGTTTTTACAAGTTTATGTCCATTTGTTACAAGTTAAACCACATTTTTGACAAGTTAAAGTACGTTTTTTACAAGTTAATGTATGTTTTTAACAAGATAAACTCATGTTTTGACAAGTTAAAATTATGTTTTGACAAGTTAATGTAGGTTTTTTACAAGTTAAAAATACATTTTGACAAGTTAAAGTACGATTTTAACAAGTTAAAGTACGTTTTTAACAAGTTAAAGTTACGTTTTGACAAGTTAAAGTTGGATTTTGACAAGTTAGAGTAGCTTTTTTACAAGTTAAAGTACGTTTTTAACAAGTTAAATTTATGTTTTCACAAGTTAAAGTTACATTTAGACACGTTAAAATACGTTTTTTACGACTTAAACAACTTAAAAATACGTTTTGACACATAAAAATTACATTTTGACTAGTTAAAGTACGTTTTTAACAAGTAAAAGTTACATTTGGACAAGTTAAACTTATGTTTTGACAAATTAAAGTTACGTTTTGACAAGGTAAAGTAGGTTTTTTACAAGTTAAAGTACGTTTTTTACAAGTTGAAGTCCGTTTTTACAAGTTAAAGTCCATTTGTTACAAGTTAAACCACATTTTTGACAAGTTAAAGTACGTATTTTACAAGTTAATGTATGTTTTTAACAAGTTAAACTCATGTTTTGACAAGTTAAAATTACATTTTGATAAGTTAATGTAGGTTTTTTACAAGTTAAAGTTACGTTTTGACAAGTTAAAGTACATTTTTTACAAGTTAAAGTACATTTTTAACAAGTTAAAGTTACGTTTTGACAAGTTAAAGTTACGTTTTTACAAGTTAAAGTTAGGTTTTGACAAGTTAAAGTAGGTTTTTTACAAGTTAAAGTACGTTTTTAACAAGTTAAATTTACGTTTTGACAAGTTAAAGTTACATTTTGATACGTTAAAATGCGTTTTTTACAAATTAAAGTACGTTTTTTACAAGTTGAAGTACGTTTTTAACAAGTTAAAGTACGTGTTTTACTAGTTGAAGTACGTTCTTTACAAGTTAAAGTACATTTTTTACAAGTTAAAGTTACGTTTTGACACATTGAAATTACATTTTGACAAGTTAATGTACGTTTTTTACAAGTAAAAGTTACGTTTTGACAAGTTAAACAACGTTTTTAACAAGTTAAAGTTATGTTTTGAGAAATTAAAGTTACGTTTTGACAAGTTAAAGTAGGTTTTTTACAAGTTAAAGTATGTTTTTTACAAGTTGAAGTATGTTTTTACAAGTTAAAGTCCATTTGTTACAAGTTAAACCACATTTTTGACAAGTTAAAGTACGTTTTTTACAAGTTAATGTATGTTTGTAACAAGTAAAAATTGGGTTTTGACAAGTTAAAGTTACGTTTGGCCAAGTTAGAGTAGGTTTTTTACAAGTTAAAGTATGTTTTTTACAAGTTAAAGTACGTTTTTTACAAGTTAAAGTTACGTTTTGAACAAGTTAAAGTTACGTTTTGAAAAGTTAAAGTTACATTTTGACACGTTAAAATACGTTTTGAACAAGTTAAATTTACGTTTTAACATGTTAAAGTTACATTTTAACACGTTAAAATACGTTTTTTTACAAATTAAAGTACGTTTTTTACAAGTTGAAATACGTTTTTTTCAAGTTAAACTACGTGTTTTACAAGTTAAAGTGCGTTCTTTACAAGTTAAAGTACATTTTTTAGAAGTTAAAGTTACGTTTTAACAACTTAAAGTTACGTTTTGACACATTAAAATTACATTTTGACAAGTTAAAGTACGTTTTTAACAAGTTAGAGTTACGTTTTGTCAAGTTAAACTACGTTTTTAACAAGTTAAACTTATGTTTTGACAAATTAAAGTTACGTTTTGACAAGTTAAACTAGGACTTTTACAAGTTAAAGTATGTTTTTTACAAGTTGAAGTACGTTTTTACAAGTTAAAGTTCATTTGTTACAAGTTAAACCACATTTTTGACAAGTTAAAGTACGTTTTTTACAAGTTAATGTATGTTTTTAACAAATTAAACTCACGTTTTGACAAGTTATAATTACGTTTTGACAAGTTAATGTAGGTTTTTTACAAGTTAAAGTTACGTTTTGACAAGTTAAAGTACGTAATTTACAAGTTAAAGTACGGTTTTTACAAGTTAAAGTACGTTTTTAACAAATTTAAGTTACGTTTTGACAAGTTAAAGTTAGGTTTTGACAAGTTAAAGTAAGTTTTCTACAAGTTAAAGTACGTTTTTAACAAGTTAAACTTACGTTTTGACGAGTTAAAGTTACATATTGATACGTTACAATACGTTTTTTACATATTAAAGTACGTTTTTTACAAGTTGAAGTACGTTTTATACAACTTAAAGTACGTGTTTTACAAGTTGAAGTACGTTCTTTACAAGTTAAAGTACATTTTTTACAAGTTAAAGTTACGTTTTAACAACTTAAAGTTACGTTTTGACACATTGAAATTACATTTTGACAAGTTAAAGTACGTTTTTTACAAGTTAAAGTTACGTTTTGACAACTTAAACTACGTTTTTAACAAGTCAAACTTACGTTTTGACAAATTAAAGTTATGTTTTGACAAGTTAAAGTACGTTTTTTGCAAGTTAAAGTACGTTTTTTACAAATTAATGTTACGTTTTGACAAGTTAAAGTTACGTTTCGCCAAGTTAAAGTTCGTTTTTTACAAGTTAAAGTAAGTTTTTTACAAGTTAAATTACGTTTTTAACAAGTTAAAGTTCTATTTTAATAAGTTAAAGTTACATTTTGACAAGTTAAAATACCTATTTTACAAGATAAAGTACGTTTTTTACAAGTTAAAGTACGTTTTTTACAAGTTAAAGTTACGTTTTGACAAGTTAAAGTTACATTTTGACAAGTTATAGTTACGTTTTTTACAAGTTAAAGTTACGTTTTGACAAGTTAAAGTTACGTTTTAACATGTTAAAGTTACATTTTAACACGTTAAAATACGTTTTTTTACAAATTAAAGTACGTTTTTTACAAGTTGAAGTACGTTTTTTACAAATTAATGTTACGTTTTGACAAGTTAAAGTTACGTTTCGCCAAGTTAAAGTACGTTTTTTACAAGTTAAAGTAAGTTTTTTACAAGTTAAATTACGTTTTTAACAAGTTAAAGTTCTATTTTAATAAGTTAAAGTTACATTTTGACAAGTTAAAATACCTATTTTACAAGATAAAGTACGTTTTTTACAAGTTAAAGTACGTTTTTTACAAGTTAAAGTTACGTTTTGACAAGTTAAAGTTACATTTTGACAAGTTATAGTTACGTTTTTTACAAGTTAAAGTTACGTTTTGACAAGTTAAAGTTACGTTTTAACATGTTAAAGTTACATTTTAACACGTTAAAATACGTTTTTTTACAAATTAAAGTACGTTTTTTACAAGTTGAAATACGTTTTTTTCAAGTTAAACTACGTGTTTTACAATTTGAAGTGCGTTCTTTACAAGTTAAAGTACATTTTTTAGAAGTTAAAGTTACGTTTTAACAACTTAAAGTTACGTTTTGACACATTAAAATTACATTTTGACAAGTTAAAGTACGTTTTTTACAAGTTAAAGTTATATTTTGACAAGTTTAACTACGTTTTTAACAAGTTACACTTATGTTTTGACAAATTAAAGTTACGTTTTGACAAGTTAAAGTAGGATTTTTAAAAGTTAAAGTATGTTTTATACAAGTTGAAGTACGTTTTTACAAGTTAAAGTCCATTTATTACAAGTTAAACCACATTTTTGACAAGTTAAAGTCCGTTTTTTACAAGTTAATGTATGTTTTTAACAAGTTAAAGTTACGTTTTGAAAAGTTAAAGTGACGTTTTGACAAGTTAATGTAGGTTTTTTACAAGTTAAAGTTACGTTTTGACAAGTTAAAGTACACTTTTTTTACAAGTTAAAGTACGTTTT